>UCOJ01001748.1:0-22327 GCA_900474305.1 Cecidostiba fungosa
TATATATATATATATATATATAATTCCATTCCTCGCGTGACGTTCGTACACTATTATACATATGCACAATCCATTTTCTCGGACGCGTGAGACGACGAACCTGTGGTGATGCCTCGCTTGAGCCTGAGCATTTGGATGTCGGTGTCGTGCTTATGGCCACTTGTAGCTTCCATTCTCTGTCTGAGCGCCAACAGCTGACTGCGCATGCAATCGTAACTGGCTAACTGTAGAGCTTGCAGCCAGCTGTCCCTCTCCTCTGAGGAATTGGCACCGAGTTGCTGATAGACGCCACCGTCGAACACTGCAATGGGACGTAAGCAGAGGTCGTCGGTTATTATATTAGAGCAGTTTTATTTTTCGAATATACAGCGCTCGTTGAAATTTGATGAATTGCCAGCGCAGTTCAATTTAAATGATTTGCTCTTTTTTTATATGGATTCCGCCGCGATTGGTACAATAGATATTGAATTTCTACGCGTCGGGAAAATTTTGCTCGCCGGAAAAGCGATGTTATATTTATATAAGTATCTGTCGTCACTTGCGTGTGTGTATATATATACTCGAAAAAAAATCCGTTGCGAGAGCATTAACATGCTCATCAGCGACGTCAGTCGACTACGACTAAGCATGTAAACACAGTTAGCTCTCTGCCTTTCAAATTATGTATGACAATATATCACGCTGCGATTTTTTTTTTTCAAGCCAAATATATATCTCACTTTTTAGTCTGTCCGGCTTCTGAGCTCACCACGCGGAAGTGCCTAATCAGCAGTGTGTGCTATGCACAGCAATATAATTGGCCACGTACACGCGCCGCTGTTATAATTCAATTATAAGCTTAAGAATTATCTAACGGCGTATTATAAAGACTCGCTTTTCTCTCGCGGATGACACTGCTTTCGAGCCCTTGCGCACGTCATAAATTTTCGTTTTCTTTCTACATATTAGGTATATCAAATATAGCTTACCTATGCTGAATCCATAAGGAATCTGATTGGTCGGCTGCTCGACGCGTACGGAAAACTGCTCGAGTATGATGACGCCGAGAGGCTCGGACCACTGCTCCCTCGACTTGAAGTAGAACAAGAGGTTTCCCCGGAGCCTGCACCACCGCTCCAAGCTTACTGCGAGTCAAATCGAAGAGGTTCGATTATTAGAATAATCATCCGAGCGAGTGCGTCAACGCGCCTCGTCGTCGCTGTCGTTGTGAAAATAGGTTTATACGGTGACGTTGATGTGTGTGAACAAGGCTGACTATATATATGAAAGAGAGAGAATGAGAAAGAGAGGGAAAAAGACACTATATGCGTGAGTGGGATTCTTTATCTTTGGTTTCAGGGACGTTGGGGGTGATGATGATGCTTTTACGGCTTGTATACTACGCTCGATTGACGCAGATTACAGGCTTGTGGAAAAGAGAGTATATAGCTGTATAGATATATGTAGAGATTTGACGATGCAGAGGAATGATTTTTTACTGGAATGATAATTCGAGCTGATGCGAAAGTGTCTGTTATTATATCTATATTCTGCTCGCTACTGTATCTTTATTTTTCTCCTAGATTCTCTGGAGGCGAAAAATTTATCAAGGAATTCGTGTCTTATATTGATCGAAATTCGATACAGCCAGGCACAAGGGAGGAGATATTTTCACATCAGCTGAAATTATTGATGAAGGAAAAAGGTCGGTCATTTCTTCTTGAAGCGATACGCGCGCGGATTATAATTTCATCAAAATCAGATCGCGCGTCATTCCACTTCGGCTCGCTGACTCTATTTTACGCTCGAGTAACTTTGCGACGCCCCGTCACACTTGGTATAGGGATATATACCTCCCAATGAACAAAAAAAAATTTGCGAATGTATCAATCGATCGCTTCAATGCAGACAACCACACCTTTCTTCTTGAGGAAAATTTTCTCTACGAGAGCACACATGACTAATACGTATAAATGGAGGTAAAAACACTTTTACACTAAGAGCTGATGGTTATTAAAGTTAAAATAAACGTGCGGTAGACAATCCCATGCGAGTTAGCGAAAACAAAACGCACAGCATGCTCATATATGAATATTTACATATGTAATAAGCACAAGCATTTTTACTATACGATATATATTAATGCGCACCACAACCGAATACTATATACTTATACGCGAACACCAGACCGCTTGTAAACTGTGGAATTGTTGTTGCGCGAGTGTATTCGTGCAAAATGAGCGCACATGGCTCTCTCGCGTATATACGTTAGAATTTATCGAAGTTTATCGTGTATGTGGAGCTTGGCTGATACTGATGTTTGCTTGCGGGCTGCGCAGCGTGTGATTGTGTATATTTTATAGTATACGATCTTTTTAACACCCCATGCCGCGAATGCGTGCGTGTTTGGCTCGACTCTTGCGCGCCTCTCGTGTGCGGCTGTGTGTTGCACTTGCGTTATTTATGTTTCATCTGACGTATTTTAAGAAGAACATGGAGAAATCGGATTGACACTGGATGTGAGCTTTTTTGTTCTTTCATTTTTTTTTTGTTATTAGTGGATGACAGCGGGAGTGTATAAATAGGTGATAGAATGAAATAATATTAACTATTTCATTCTATTGATAAGCTGATTTCTTTTTCTCTCGTGTTAAAAAAAAACTTGCAATGTTTATAATAGTTGCTAAAATACAAAACCTCACGAAAAGTCAGCAATCTAAGAGACGTTCCAATCATCAACTGCATTAAACTTACTTTTTCATTTCTGTTTACACACTTGCGGTGCGGAGACGGCAAATTTTCTTTAAGTGCGCTGTTTGTGTGTTTATACCAAATGGACGTTTTGTATTAAGTTTACTTCACATTTTATAGCTAGGACATTTGAATTTTCGCTGAACTAAAAATATATAGGCACTTTGGGCGCAAGGCAAAAATATGAAGCAAACTCGGCACGACTGGCACGGTGACGGTTTTTCCTAAATACTGCAACCACGGAGGTGTTAAATAATAAACTCAGAGATGTGTTAGTAGCGGAAGAATCCAAGGGCTCGACGGACGGTATAAGGACAGTGTCGAAGGGTGATATTGCCAGACCAAGGCATTTCTTTCAAATAGTTTGAATTTTTTGTCCGATTTTAGTTATGGCGAATATAATTGCAAAAAAATTCATTTTTATCGCGGCAGAATGAAATTGATATGTACAATGATTGAAAAAAGCTGAAACATTTACAATGAATTATTTTGTCTTTTTTTTATTTTCTAAAACATCTTTAGGAATCTATCTAAAAGTTTTTTTTATCGACATACATTAGTTATCCAAGGAATTAGAAAAATGACCCATTAACACAGACACGCGACAGTGGCATTAGAACAAAAAACTGATTGGAAGAAATATCAAGGTCTGTTAGTGGTAAAATGCGCTCGATGGTACCTTTACTCGTGCTGGCTGAAACGCAACTGAAGTCTCGCAGAGTCTTATGTGTTTTTCCCTTTTGTTTTTTGCTGTCAAGTTTTTTACCTGTACCTGGAAATTTTACGGAGGTACTGATTGTTATTAGCCATGCCCCGTATATACAAGTTGATTAAAATATAAGTTGATTAAAACACTTAAAAATTACGCGTCGATCCGGGACTCCTTGCAAGTTCCCGCGTTAAAAGGATTTGAAAGTCTTATCTTACTCCTACTTTACCAACATTTGCTTCTTACTATAACAGTATTTTCATAAAAGATAATTATCACACACTGAAATAAAATAACTTCAACAATCTACGAAAACAACCTGGATTATTTAAACCAAAACTTTGATTAAATAAGAAAAGGTTTTAGTTATTTTAATTTCGTGTTAACTATTAGGTAAAAAAAACTCAAATTTTGTTAAAACGCAATAAATACATAGTTGCCAATTGAAAAATAAAAATGTTGGTCAAACAGGATTTGGGCGGTGTCTACTAATAATATCCATCGCGCGACAAATCGACTTCATTATTCAAGTTAGCAAAAAATAATTGTGTTACTGCGATGGATTAATTAAGACAGTATGAATAAGAATATTGAGGTCAGAATAAGTACTTGATGGAATAAATTTACAATGCCACGTTTTTTTTTATGTCAAACGATTGACCTTTCAATCTACTTTGACTTTGACTACCTCCACCAATCATTTACATTTATTTTTTATACATGTAGTTTAAATGAAAGGTAAATTTTTTTTTATGATCTGTAAAGACTTGTTTACTCAATTTTAAGGCAACAATTTTTTTCCATCAATTTTATAAACTCACTTCCAAGATATGTTTTGATGACTCTATTAAGTTAATCAGAAGCCTATTTACTTGAACATGTTTATGAAGAAAAATCGAGTTTATTAAATTTATCACATGTTGAATCTAATACTTATGTAGTCACAGGCATAATCATTCTTATAATAAAGCTTTGGGCTTGTTACATTATTCTATACTGAAACAAAAATTTTACCATCTGTAGGTGTTTATGTAACAACATCAAGTTAATAATTGTCTATAAAATTGTACATCTAGATTTAAAAAAAAAATAATATTAAAAAGATTTACATATACAAAACTTTATGATCAATTTATGAATAATAATAAAGAAAAATCTATAGATATTGTAAAAGTTTTTTTAGAAAAATATGAAATGTCTATGGAAACTGTATCAACAATTGACATGCTGTATCAGTGTAAAATTTGTTCGGATTTGTTTGTGAGAAGAAGAAAAATTTCTAGCATAACTAACAAGGTATAATCTAGTATAAATACAACATTGATTGTAGAAAATAACATTGCTATTCAAAATTAACGCTGATCAAAAACTTACATTCAAACAATAATGAATATTGGAAGAATTATTCTAAAACATGAATTGTATCGAATTTAATTCGTGCAAAAAAGAAAAACTATACTAACATAGCTTATAAAAATACTTTAATAATTACTGATAAATCTTCCAACACAAAAAATGTAAACATCTTATACAAATTTCTATAATATAATATTTTCTATTCCAAACACTGATATTCAGCTAGTAAAATAATTTAGACCTGCATTTCTCTTTTAAGAATGAGGCTTAAATGTTACTGAGCAAGGAACATGCAGCTGTCTTATTAACTAGACGATGTATGATTGGTGTACATCAAATGAACGCGTAAAGTAAGCATTCCTTAGATTCAAGATATCTTATATCAAAGTACAGTGACTTACTCTCTGTTCTACGAAAGAAGCCCTCCTGACGCTCCCGTACGTAAAGTATACCTTCCTTCTCAAATTTCTGCGAAGGCTGAGTAGCCAGGGTCATCAACTCCTGCTTGTTAAACCTCATCTTGATAAATATTACCACATCCTTTCTAATTCACAGTAATGCATCTCTCTCTTTCTGAAAAATTTTAACTAAATCAGTTAATGATTAATGACCATCAAACATTCAATGTCAAAATTGACAAAACTCTGACCAAATTTAGATTTGATTATTTTACTTATATATTTTTTTAAATCTTTTGTCAAGTCTATGCAAGGAAGTAAAATAGCTTGAATAATAAAGTGTGACAAGTGGTATTAATATTTTAAAGGGTCAAGTCTCAAGAGAGTCATGAGCGAATCTGCAGAGGCTATAAATTTAATATATGTATACCAAAATATACTGAAATTTAAATTTTCATAACAGCAAATACCAGCAGTGCATCTAACAAAAAATAAAAATACAAGGATCAATTTATTCTTCACATACAGTGTATTACAATCAATAAACAGTTGTGTAGAAATCTGATTTAAAAAAGCAGGTAATCTGAAAAGGATGCAGACTAATCAAATTGTTACAAATTTGATGTAATAACGCAATTTATAATAGATAAGATATAAGCTTGAGCTTTGCAAACAGATAACTGTCAGGCAAAGTATTTGAAAATATAAATTATGTCACAATTACAATGAACGGAATTGTTACACAAATCTTATAACTTAGACAGGTCAGTCAAAAAAGCTTATCTCCTCCCAAACAGCACTCGAGTTAAAAATATCCAAAGAAAAACACACAGAGGCAGTGCGCAGTTTGAAACAACCTTTCTTTCCTGCACTGTTGACACAACACACCCAAAGTTGACTCAACATTCCAAATGTTGACCAAACAATCAGTAATGCAAAGCAACAATCCTACAGCAAAAGCAGAAAGTCAGCCCACACAAACCTTTTCAGTCCTCTTCCAAGTCAGCAGTAACAGCAGCCCACTGAGCTGGCAGCCCAGAGTCAATCAGCTGGAAAGTGCATCACTGCCAGTGCGGCATCGGCAGTAGCACACCCATGGAAAACATTATTGGCACACACGTCCTCTCCCTTCCTGCCTCTCTCTCTCTCTTACTCGCTCAGTGTCGGATCGACTGTCCTATCCTATGTGTATATATGTGTGTGAGTATCCTCTCAGCAGCGAGAGACACTTTCTCGTCTCTCTTCTCGTAGGCGGTTGTTGCCAGCTTACTTAATAAGTATACTCACTCGGCGGGATTCGGATCACAGATTTCAGGCAAGTCTTTGTGATAAATGTATGTATAATACATAGAGAGCGCGAGTCAGTCGTCAACGTCGAGGAGGTCCGAGCACTTGGATTCCGGAGTAGGTATAAGCGCGCAGAGAGGACCGTGCCCTCGCGGGGCCGGCCATAGTTTATTTATATTTCCCGGAGCAGAGGGCCCGCGAAGAGCTGCGCGGCCAGCCTGCGGCGCATCGATTCATGACGGCTTTTCCGCTCTGTCTCTCTCCCTCTCGCTCTGATGCTGGCTCACGACTGTTGGGCGGTGTATTGTACTTATAGGTATATGTATGTATATATGGCAGTGTTGTCGCGGGGGGAAGCAGCCAGTGCGGAATCCTCTCCGTTTTCGTGTTGCTGGCTGCCAGTGCAGGTCGCAGTCGCGACTACTACTGATGGAGATTGCAGTAGATCACTGACTTACCGACGGAGAGCAGACCCGACCGACAGGTGCGCGAGATAGTCGAGGTGATCGTGGAGAGATGACGCTGCCAGGACGACGATGATGTGGGGAGTCTGTCACTCTGATGGATGAGAAAGAGTTTTTTTGGCGTTACGTCCGTTACGATATTGTTATTGTTAACCTGTTGCAACTTGCGAGAGTTCTTGAAGATCTGCGGCTGTGCGTTTTGCGAATATATCTAGAAATAAGACATTAAACTAATATAACTCGATTTATTTTCCGCGGTCATTGTTTAGACCATTTCTTTAACCAAAGTTTTTTCTTTTTCAGGGACACTGCTGTTGTAAGCTTGAAGATTATGCTGTTCGTTACTATCTGTTCGAATTACAGTTGATGAACCGTATATATAAACAGTTATTATACAAACTAAGCAACTTAAATACATCAAGACTTTGAAGTCATGGAGACATTCCTAGCAGCTACGAGAAGTTACCTGGTAAACCATTTTTAAAATTGTATTTTTATTTTATGAAAATATTTGTTAAAAAGGCGTTTTTATTTCGGGAATGTCGCCGTCAGTATATACGCGGCGTGACTATAAATTATTTTTCCAATGCATTTTTCCACAAGCACAATATATGATATTTATAAAATTTTTTTAAAAAAGCATGCTACTAAATATTTTGTAACGTTGCATTGTTGGAACACTGTTGGAAAATTACGCGATACTGATGTTGGAAAACTTTTACAAATTAAATCATAAAACTCGCTCACATAAATGTGTATACCTACACAATAGCGAACTGAAATTTATATTTTGTTGAACAAAAGCAATATAAACTTTATAACAATAATGTTTTTTTGTAATTAAAATGAAGCGAAAGCTGAAAAAATGTTCATTCTTTGTATAACGCTGTTAGGGCTTATAAATAATTAAAAATCACTTATGTTCACAGGCGAACCTAAACAACTACCAGCGAGTTCGCGTGATTCTGGGAAACCCAACATGCGACCTCGACTCAGCGGTCTGTGCTTTGGCGCATGGCTTCCTCGAGTACAAAGAGGCCGAGGAGCGCAAGGACGAGGACCTGGCGATCATCCCGGTGATGAACGTCAGCAGACAAGAATTTAGACTCAAAACCGAGGTCGTTTTCTATTTGAAGCGGTGCAATGTGTCCCCAGATCTATTGACGTTTCGGTGAGTCTCACAATCTGCATAGCGGCTGTACTTATACGCACACCTGTAATAGGGGATGCGCGCCAGTAAATTCATCCATTAGGGGATCAGGCGCAGAGATATGGGATTAGGTCGATATCAATCTGCATCCGGTGCAGAGTTAAGACGATGTTGCTTGTTCCTGATGAGTTTTAATTATTGAGCTAGTTGATTTCGCCAATGAATGGAATATATTGTATGCTTATAATTACAATCGTTCCGAAAAAACTGCGATCGTTTATAGGCGTATAGAAAGTATTATAGTATTTTTAGTTATGCATAGAAGAACGTTGCTATTTGTAGAGGGTAAGAATAATTGAGAAATATAATATTATTAAAAAACTGTTTCGCATCTTTAAAATTACTCTCAATCTTCGCTAAAGTATTTTAATTTGAAGATGCGTCTATGTTCTTACGATTTGAAGTTTCAAAGTATATTTGTCTATGTAAATAGGACGCTCTTGTACACCAGATTGTATGTTTTACAAATTTGAATTTCTTCTGAGCCCATTTCCATCTCAAATTACTTCTTATTACACGACATTAAATTTCGTAATCGTTTCACATTTGAATTGCATAATAATATTATAATATACGAACAAACTTTGTAAAATATCTCCCATTATATCAACCGATAAATTATTCCAAATCCGAAATTACGTCCATCGATCTGCAATAACCTGATTTGATTTATGAGCTATGCAAATTTAAAAGCTATCTCATCTCGCACAGCCTTTCTAACATCTTGTGCCCTACTTGTGTAAAAACTTTTTACAGTATAGAAATAATAGATGACGTCTGATACATATATGTACTTCACGAACCTAATAGAATCATTCATAAACTTCGGTATATAGCCATCGACTATTCAAGCAGCCTTAAAAATTCTCCACATCGATTTAATCCCAAACGCCTCTTCGCAATAATTCGCATCCCTATATACTTCATTATTCACCAATCTATTCAGAAATTCATAAAGCGCGCTAGAATAGCAAACGACGCGTTTCTACAGGCATACCCCCTCAAAAAAAAAAAAAAACTTAAATAAAGATTGCCCAATAACTTCGGACTATTCGTGCTGTAGCTTATATTCCATCTTAATGTTGAATAAGAACGCAAAGTAGCTGTAGCCATATTTCAGTTTTATTTCCCGTGTATATACTATATATAGAGCCAGCCATTTGCGAACTCGCGGCCTCTTGCGCTGATTAATTTACGCCTAAACTCGACGAGCTGCTGCTCGCGCGCGCGCTAAGCTTCCCGAGCGCGCGGGGCGATTAATATTCAAGCCCGGTTTTCTTTCTCGCGCAGGGGCGCGCGAAAAAACTTCCGCCGCAGCTCTTCTCTTCAATAAATCATCCGGCCGACGAGTTTTATTTAGGCCCTCGGCCACAGCAGGTACACCTATATATCGAGTGCGAAAAAACGTGGCACTCGAATTACCATATCCGATTCATAAAAGATTGACGAATTTTTCCCGGCAGAACACATCAGCCCCGTGTACGCACGGCTGTTACTTTTGGCTTCGTTTTACGCGAGCTGCACCGCCGGCTATTGGCGTTACAAAGAGCGAAATTGCGTTTTCATGGCCTTGTTGTTTTTTCATTTTCGTATTTTTAATTAAGTACCGCGGCTGAGAGGGCGGCTCTCTCGCTTTTTTTTCGCTGAAAAAATAATCGCGACGCTCGCTGTAGAAGTCCTTGTATTCTGGCTCTCGGCTATATGGAAGTAGGAAATTAAAAAGTCCGTGTAATATTGAGCTCTTGGATTTTTAATACCCACTGCGCTCGTTCGCGTTCGAGAATTCATTCGGAGAGGGCTAATATGTGGCGAGAGGTTGGAATTACGGTTGGAGAGAGGAATATGCTATTATATGCACTGTGCATAGTAAAGGGCCGATATATATGTATATGTTAAATGGGTTAAGTGCACGAGTGCGTAATTGACGCTAAATGTCGTTCGTTTCATCGGGCTTTGGCGATATTATTCGCGGAATACTTGGGTTGAAAACGAGTTACTATTATATAACGTACTTCTCACTGCGCAGCTGAAGGTTATTTTTTATTCTGCGATTTATACACCTTGGAAAGAGATAACCCGGACAGCGATGCACTTCGTAATGAGACTATATAAGAAAGTAGTAACAAGACGCAGAAAGAAATAGCTCTGATGTGCAATTACTCGAACTAGGTATAAAGAAGAATCGCTGCAAGCGTTGCGAACATCAATTTGTATCCTATTATTCCTCATTACTTGTGTTTGATGCGTTGTGTAATTTAGATCTGCCAATAGCAGCGAGCGGTACTTGTAGAAACTCGATTACTCTGTTTTTAATTGAAATATTTTTTCCGTCTCGCCGAGGAATTCATTTACCCTATATATGCTACTTCCTCTCATTGCTAACGTGCAGATGATCGCAAAAAAAAAAATTAAACTTTATACATCATCCCGAGATACACACGAGGCACGTCTCTCCGTGCGAAATGAAATCGTCGAGCACTAATATCGACTGCACTTGTAAAGTACAAGCCCCTCGACTTTGTCGCAAAAGCAACGATTTCGCTTTTGCTGGAGTGTCGTCCGATAGCGGATATACGTCGAGCCGTCCGCTTCCGCGCGGGATACAAATAATTCCCGATATGCCAATATGTAATACAAGGGGGCCAACTGCAGCTTCTCATACCCCAAGCTGAAAACTGAAATTGGCTATTGTATTATTGAACATCGCTCGTGCGCAAACAAGATTATTAAGGGGAGACGCGCGCGCGCTTATATATGAAAGCCGACGACGAGAAGACTGATTGTTTCGTCGAGCGAATTATTTTTTTATTGTTTATTGTGCTTTTTAATTACGTGTGCGGTGTATTGTTGATTTGCTTTGGTCGACTTGTTGTTGATATTTGTTAATTATAATCGCTTTTTGTATTGTTTCGCGAATACTCGTTGTGTGCCAGATTACAAAGATTCGTACAATATAGGTACTACTCGAAAAAATTGAAATTCGAAAATATAATTGCTTCGCGCGCTGTACGTGTTTTTTCTTTCCAATCAATACGATGAGATTAAAAGCATTTCATTAATTTGCGTTGTTGTTACTGCATACACGAACGGATATGTTTTTCAGCAAAATAATACGGGCGTCCTCGACAATTTCAGCTCAGTGGATCGTGAAGTATATATGGAAAAATCCTTTTAAAATTATCTGTTATTAGGGAGGGAAGGGGGGGGGGTCAGAAAATGGAAAATTTTCAAAATGCGAGCACAACTTCCTAGCATGATTTTTGTTTTTGTTCGTTATGTTATACAATGTATAAAACTCCTAAAAAATGTGCTCGCATTTTGAATATTTGCCATTTACTGACCCTCTAACTGGGGATTATAAAAAGATTTCCTCATATATTTTCAAATTTAATTCCGAATATTTTTATAGAAATCCACTCAATTCGGCGGCTGCCCCAGAAAAACGTAAGCTCGCTGTTAAAACCTACCCTCTTATAAGGTACTACCAGCTCCGCATCACCTATATACATTATGCATTTCAAGCATAGACACGTCATCTTTCTCGTCTAAAAACTTTTACACTCGACTTCTGCACGGCATACATTCTTCCATCAAGCATAGCACTCGCTTCTTTCGAGAAAAGAAAAACACCTATCGTGCGAAAAAGAAAATTGTAGGCATATAATATAGGTGCGCGTATACGTTGCGCAGCTCTTGGAAGAAAAAAAAAAGAAATTGGAACGATGCAGCAGAGGCGGAGAGCATTTAAGAAGCACGTAGCTCGTGAGTGCAGCGGTCGTCGCGTAAAATTGCGAGCTTTCAAACGCTTCACGATCTATCTCGCGCTGTAATTTCGTCGTAATGACACTACCGCGAGGGACTGGATTACACACACTTTTGTGAATGGACGCACTGATGGATAGCCTCAAGTGCACCGCAGCTTTCGAGTCCTCGCTTTTTAATAGCTTCTGTTCTTATACTGCGATGCTATACAGCTACTGTTACATCCGTTGTGCGGAGTTGTTTGCGAGTTGTTCATTCTCGAGACTTTAAAACCTATACTACGCGATAGGGATGAGAGTTAGTTCTGTTTTTAATGGATTTATACTGATTTATGGGGGAAAGAGTATAATTATAGTGACGCGCGACTCTGAGTGCACGGCTGCAAGTATAAGAGTTTTATGCGCTTATTAAAATATAATTACAGGTCTCTGTGAATGTGGAGTTAATTTTATAATGCGCGGCACTAATGTTTTGGTGCATATCAATTTACGTCATAATCCATTTTAATAACTGAATAATCACAATGCATATATATGCCAACATATATATAGATGTAATTGATCCGAACTCATTATACGTGGAAGAATAACATATTCATAAGTAACATCAGTCATAAGGTATAGATGTTGATTTAGTTCATTGAAGCATGAATTAATTTGTCCTAAATAACTGCTGACATTAGGCATCTCACGCGCGGATATAATATGTACGTAACAGTAGCCGCGAGTCCCGTGCGCATCATTAAATACATAATTAGTATAAGTTCATATCTGATAACCAAATTTCGCGAGATTCGATCGCTGTTTTGAAATACAACATTATTTGAGTTATATTCGCGATCAATAGAAAGACGCTTGAATAATTTGCAATATGGATGTGCATATACGAAGCTTTATGTAGGTAATACTCTTGTGCAGAGCTGCTCTCATCGTTCGAAACGATTATTATAACAGAATTCTAAATGCTATGATGAAGATTAAGTCATTCATCGATTTCAAAAAGGCTGCATATAAAAAGCCCGATACCTGGAAATAGAAAATATCGCGAGGGGACTCTTTCATCTATTAATATCAAGCGCGCATCAAAGGATCTTTCTGTTTCAATCCCCGATAAGCTTGGTCTTCGAAAAGAAAAATAGTAATAATTTGCGAGCATTTCCAAAAATTGTTTTGAATCCCGACCCTTTGACTTTGAGCTGGCCGACCATTCAGAAATGGATATAAAAATACGTGCGTTTCATTTTGTCAGTCTTGTATTCAGCCGGGGCTTACGTGATTTGTCGTCATGTCCTGAAAAACATCGAATTCATCAAAATCGACTCTGCTGTCTCGCTACTTCTCTATAGAATAATGAGCATCCATAGGAACGTCTGAGCAATTTCATTTCAACACAGACTCCTATGACTAAATCAGCGCACGACGCAGTTTAAAGTGGATTTCCATCGTTGCCATGATTAGTGGGATTAGTTGATTTTAACAATTTTACCGACTGGGCTTCGCCTCCTCCTTGAATTTCAACGCGCGAGTACTTCCAAGGGCTTCGAGAACTCTGCAGACGACGGAAGCCCGCCCGCGGGAATTCGCGCACAATAAGGGAGTCGCGAGAACAAATATGCCTTCGAGATCCTCTGTATAAGAGACGGCTTTATATCTTTCTGACTTACTCGGGCGGCTCTTGGATATTTTATGCCGCGTTGTCCTCGCTGACTGAGTATAATTTGCGCTGCTTATCAATGCTTTGAGAGATTCGGTCTGCTTTTCTTTGTTCGCTTTGAGGGGGAGATCTACTAGTGATAGAATCAAAATCGAGATATAATTGAAATTTCGTATACAAGTTGGTGTATGCATCTCAAAAATATCCATAAAAATTTTCAGAAGTATAGGCTACATGGGATTAGAAACATATTAGAAATGTTTTTATTTTTTTACTAATCAACATGGATCCTCTGATGATGGGAAATTTAGATTTCGTTGTATTTTATTTGTTTATTACAAAGCTTTGATGATCAATGAGATTTTGTACAATTTTTTGTAGTAGCGTTGATAATTAATTTATAACGAACATGATATATTTATCTTTTAAAAGTGCTGTTCATTGATCCTAACTTATATAGCAAAAATTTGTTATATGCAAAAGTTGTACATTTAACTAAAATTTATTTCGAATTTCTCTGTACCGTGCACGCAAAAAGGAGAAAACATTGCAGTGGTCCTTAATTATCAAAAGTTTATTCCATATATTTCTCGTAAGTAAAAGTTAGGCATTAATAAAGCACAATTATTATACTTATTATATATATAACCATTTTATTAAAAAGTCGTACAATGTACAATGTGTTACGAGTCTACAATTTCACTATAGTAGAAAACATCAAGAACGCGGTCAATGTGCAAACAGCAATCTTTTCGTTTCGTGGAAAACGTTGTTCGCGCAGTGCGTTTTATAATTATTTATAACATTTTGTGGAGCTAGCAAACTGAAGAGAAAAATCATGTTCGTTTCCCCGGCAGAACCTACATAGAGGGGAGTGTAGCCTCGCCGAGCATAAAAACGCCATAAAAACAAAACGAAATCGCGAATCCTCCCGCACGTGCTTTACGAGCTCGCTATTGTTTATTTATACAAGTGCGCGAGCGCGCTTTGGCCAATTTATTTCGCGAAAAAGTATTGCTTTTCCGCAGGCTTTGTTAATTTTTAATCGCGATTTTAATCGAGCATGAGCTCTCTGACTTGTGTGTTACCCGTGTAAACAATACATTGTCTCGTCTGGTTTTGCAATTCTTCACGTGTATCGGTGTTGACAACATCCTGTCGTTTTTGAGCCGAGAGGGCTCGAGCTAATGAAAAACCCTCAAACGGCCTCATCCAATTATTTTACTTGTTACATAGAAAGAATAGCTATATGAGCGTTACATCGCGATACGTAGCTCGTTTGCGAATAAAAAGTACAGCTTACAAGGGTTCTGCTGATTCTGTCGCTCTCATAATAACACACGATGATATTTGTTAATCGACATTCGTTGTATATGTAGGTAACGCATATAGTTTCTAATGGAAAAAAACTCCCGCGCGTACATAAAGCAAACATTAATTTTGGTTGGTTTTCGAGTCGTCATTAATGGTTAATAATAAGCCATAGGCTGCCGGCTCGAAAACCGACGAAGGTCGCGAACACGAAGGTATATAGCCTTCAGCAAGAGCTGGTACTGCTAAATTAAGGTACATTTTTCGAGGTGTGTTTGGAGGGCCGCAGACGATCGCTACTGCGTATAGTAAATGGTTACCTGACCCGTATGGATTAGTAACGTTAAAGACGGTCTCGACCGGCGGCGCATCAACCCTTTGCGCGCGCCGCGACCTTACTCGCTCGGCTTAGCAGAGCAGTGTTGCCCCCTTTCCGGACGCTAATGCATGAATATTCCTTTCAAGGATCCCTAAGAGGATTAGTTTAGTCTAACATATAATATTTTCAGTTTGTTTTGATATAATACAGCATATAATTAATTAATTGAGCCAATGTTTGCAGAACGGGACGGATGATTCATTGAAGATTCATTATTGTAGATTCTTATAATTTCAGCAATTATTTTTAACATTTATTCGAATTCGAGCTCTCATACGTTTTGCATCAGAGCGCGTTTTAATATTATGAAACCGCACATGACTGTATAGTCCATAACTGCAGTACGTATTATACAATACAGCCGTACACTAATATCGGAAACAATAACCCGAAAGCAAATTTGCTGAATAACAGAATAGATGTGTGTTATGCGCAAACTATTCCGCAAAAATCCGTTAAAAAGCGTTTACGACACACACACACACACACACACACACACACACACACAGCGAAACTAGCTTGTCAGCCAATTTTCAAAAAATAACCTCATTCCGCAACTATAATTCCCCATCAAATTTCCCTCCCGAATCCCCATCTCAGCCCGGTAATCCCCACGTAAGATATCCGCTCGAAATCCCAGCAACACCTTGTACTCCAAGGGTTCGCTATAGCTAATACATATATATACAAAGCCAGTCTCTGTTGTATACTTCCAGGAACGAGATCGAGCTGAAGCCATTGCGGACCTCGGGGAAATTGGAACTTGTGCTGGTCGATCATCACGCGTTGCCAGCGGAGGACGCCCAGTTGTCCTCGGCCGTGCTCGAGGTGATCGATCACAGGCCCCAGGATACCAACTGGCCCTGGACCGGCTGCAGACTCGCACTCGAAACCGTCGGCAGCTGCGCCACCCTCGTCGCTCGGAACGTCCTCCAGCGACGGCCTGACATCGCGACCACCCTCGCTTCTCTGCTCAAAGGCGAGTGTATATGGTATATTATACATGCGTACATTGTGATGCATCCATGTGCCGTACACACGACACTTAATTTCGTTACATCTCGGGGGGTCGAAACTCTGATGCTTGGAGTTTCGAGTTTCCGGCCAGGCGCTCGATAAAAAGCTGCATATAACGTGTGGAAGTTTCGTAGTCAGCTAGCCCGGGACCCTTTGTCTTTGGTGCGAGAGAGCGGATGTGGCGAAAGAAAGGGGGAATGAGGGATGTTTTGGTTTGGAAGTATTTTATACGAGGGGTGTGTAGGTGTTGAGTTCGACTACACTGCGTATTTTCTTGCGGGCTTATTCGGTCAGGATGGAGGGATTTTGTAAGTTGGTAAGTCCTGATTTATTGGACTTTTTTTTTCGAGCAAGCCGGGCGAATTTATCGCGCGCGTTTCGTGCTCCTGTTGAATGATTTTCAAAGGGTGCGTGCGCGCGCTCTTTTTTCCCGGAGATAGTCGCTGTATGGGATTTTCTGTAGATAGAGCTCGTCGATAATAGGGGCGCGTTTATCTCGAACGATTGATGCATAATACCTATATGCGGTAGTAACTTTTAATAGAAAATTTGGAATGATATAACTCCTTCTCGAGCTGAATCATTTACGGACTTGTTAATCACGCGAACTGCGTATAAGCCTACAGCAGGTATAAATACTCGAGCGCGTTAACTTCTTTCGCAAACAAAGTTGGCCAGTTTAATCAAGTCTACTACGAAGCAAGATTTAATTTTATTTGTTCTGTCGCGTCCTTGCTCTTGTCGAGTAGCTTATTGCAGGTACCTTGCTCAGTATAATAGGGTCATCTTGGAAACAATACTATCCTGACGAACGATAAATCCCCGGCATTCCACTCTCTTTCTCTTTCTGTATCTTGGTTCGTTTCAGTCCCGACGGGCGATTTTTTCCCCGTAGGGGCTTTCGTTATAGACACGTAATGCCATGGACGGTAGAGACAGGATAATAAATTCTAATCCGATGAAATCCCTCTTCCTTGTCTCTAGTTTCTCTAAAAGCGTGTATATAACACCGGATAGTAAACTTCAATACCGAGAGCGAGTAATTTGTAAGACGGATGAAGCTCATTTCTCCTGCGGTGGCTTGTTATACTGGCTTTCAGAAAACTGGAATTGATTTGAAAATCGTTTAAGCCACTGCAGTGTAGTCTAGCTTATTATTCAGTCTTGTTTTATTCTCTTTTATAAGTACCTACCACGCTATATTAACATCGACAATCCTCTTGTTCGTTAGAAACTGTTCGTTGAACATTAAGAGGTATACATCAAAGGCTGAGCAAATTATATCACCCAATGTTCTCTGTAACAGTTTCACGAGATATATATAATATAAGCTATTAGCCATATATAATATCTGTAACTTTAACATATTCTCTGTGCTCATTCGCTGGGCTCCAATACCATCATTTATCAGCGCATGACTGAGCTTTCTTTCTTTATTGCTTTTCAAGTTTCCGCTTCTCGTTTCTCTCGCTTACTTTCATTTTCCCGACGAGTCAGTTTGATTTCGTGAATTATGTATTTCATTTACGAAGCTTAATTTTCTGAAATTATAAATCAACATTTTTAATCGAATCCCTGAAATTACAACGAATATTAGTCATTACGCGTATATGTCCGATGGAAATTGAATTTTCCATATACTGTAAAATACGCTTTTCACTCTAATTTCAACTTCACGAAATGAATCGCGTAGTAAGGAATTATTAAATTAGGTATAACATGATTATCTTAAAACTTTTTCAAATCTGCCTTTGACGAGGGTACATAATTTTCCATAAAAGTGCAGACAATTCTGAAATGGAAGTTATCATTTTTTCTGCTTTTCACTTCACTGGCCTACTCCTATCTCTTTATTCGTTAGCCGATGCCATTTTCAAAATTAAAAAATTTCATATAGCAGAGAGTTTTTGTACGGAAACCTGTCAAGAAGAAAATAAATGTCCAAAAGAAATTCTGCAAATGAAGCTATGCTCGTTGATACTCCCACCCTATACGTTCTTCTCTTTTACTCTCTATAGTTAATCAAGATTTTGATTAACTATAGACATTTTTCGAAAATCTGCGATACAAGATTATGCATTCGACCAAACCTACATCAAGTATATTCGCTCCGTGCCGAGAAAGGGGACTGACAAAAAGGCAGCGCCTATATAACTCGGCTAAAATCCACATCAGAGACAGCTCTCGCTATTCCACATCAGACAGACACTCGCCGCGTGTCCCATTGAACGAGTCGTTAAATATTTTCGCAGGTCCATGCGCGCGAGCAAACCTATGCAGTAGGTATAGTCGGCAGCTCGATAAATCGTTATTTTTCCAGGGGATAAAATATTCGCGAGTCCCGTGTGTGTGTGTCGCCAAAGGCATCATCTCCCTCTATATCCACAATGAATACGTATATATACGTATATAGATTCGCGAGAGAGCTGCTGTCGTGGAATGTTTGGAAATTGCCGACAGGTATAACGTTTGCGCGGGGTGCACAGGCGGCACAGAGAGAATGGCACCGGGTTCCAATCTACCACCTCTTCATCTCCTCCCATACATATACACAGAAACACACACACTCGGGCTTGATACTTTTGTAAACATTATATTAGCCGGACGCGCGCATGGCAATCGCGCGATTTGCCCCTCGGGCTATGCTTGCTTTTTGCCTCTCTCTCTCTATCTCTATAGCTCTCTCTCTCTCTCTCTTTCAGTTTTGTCCTTGCGCTACTCGAGCTCTTTGTTACCAATTCACGCGTGTGCTGTATATATATGCTGCTACTGTGGTGCCCGCTTGTGTATCCACTGAAATCACTGGCTACGTATATTGGCATGCTCCGAGGTTATTGCTGAGATTATTATGCTCACTGCACGTGAATTATTCTGGCTTTGAATATGACCGTGTATGCGCTTTGGATTACGGTTAGCGGTTGCAGCGTTATTTTTGCGGGTGTCTTGTGGTTTGATAATTTGCGGTCAGGTCAATCTTTTATAGGTTTCATATTTCATCAGACATTGTCGTTGTTTCAATAAACTGCGTATCATCGGTTTTGTTTTGTATTAAAATATTGTAAAATCAAATGTGTATTATAAACCCGGTTAACGTGCGATGACATATTCATTGTTGCAGTTATACATTTATTTGCATAATAGAATCTACATGTTTACGATACGTTTGACGAATTTATCAAATAATTCCAAAGCAGTTGATATACGTGGTTCAGTGAAATTATTCACAATTTTATTAAAACATGCATCCTGCTTGATATAATATACATCCGCATCATTATACCAAACATTGTTGCATTCCTCTTTGTGTTAAATATAATAAAGCGGATTTCAAAATAAACCTATCACGACCATCAAATTCACGGAACAAATTCGATAAGCACGAATTATTAAACTTAGCAGTGGTAGTCTACTCTATAATCTCCTATATTCCTATTTTACAAATTTCACACAGCTTTTAGGGAAAGACCCGCAGAGATTGGCAAAAACCGCTCAAGAGATTCATGATAAACAATGGACGACTATACACACACACTGCATACACACAACAAAAACGCGAGAACAAATTAATGCCTTTTGCGCCTTTGACGTTTCATCAATCATTAGTGTAGCAAGCGCAGAGCGCCGGCAGTCCATTTCCATTTGGTCCTTCGGAGATATTTTATTCACACGTCGCCGTGAAATATAGCCCTCCAGATGTATATTTAATTCCCTTTTTCCTCCTGCTCAACTCGTCGACGCGTCCGTTCGGCCTCTTTTTAGATTCAAACTCGGCTCTCTCCCGTCTAGCTCTGTTTTTCTGGCTTTTGTTGCTGGAGCTTGCGGAGAGGGGGTCGCGTATATATACCGTCTACGTATCTCTCTGCCACTGTTTCTCTTTTTCGCGCGCATGAATTAGCAATCTTGCGCTTTCTCCCGCCGGGAAAGAGGAGCTTGCGCGATATAAAGGACCTGGGAGCTGCTTTTAGCCTGTGCCAATGTCGTTTGCGATCGTATAACATACCTGTGCGAGCTTTTTTGCAGTTTCGCTTTTCATTCAAAGGGAACATTTACAGCTGAGTGGAAATCTAGTACGTATATAACGTGTGTAGTGCGGTCGGATCAAATCCATTCAACAATCCGCAACGTTATCGTACCCTTCGATCCGAAGTCAAGGATTGCGCGGAAAGCATTCCGCAAACATCGGAAAACCCTTTTATCAGAAAAGCGGGCGCAATGAAATTCCGCAAGCTCCGCGATCGGTCAAGCATCAGCGCCATACAAAGCGGATCGTGATTTCCCTCGGAGTTGGCAGCAAAAACTGCGAGCCCGCAGCTCACTCTCTCTCTCCAATTTTTCAACTCTTTGGTCCCTCGCGGACTTTATCTGGCCCAGGTATTCTCCCTCCTTCGTTAATTCCTTCTCTGAGCTTGCGCTGCTCTTGGCTTTACATTCGAGAGCAGCTCAGCAACGGCGGCAAGTATTGTTTTCGGTATAATTGAGCGTGTACACAGTAGCCTGTCAGCCACAGAGCTATTCCTACGGGGGAGGCCGAAAGTTGCTTTAGGGCTGCTGAACTTTCGAGGCGAGCCGAGGAAAGGGATTTGGCCGGGCCAACTTTGCCGAAAGCTCTCGCCCCCCCTTGCTCTCGCGTTCTGTGTACAGACGCGTATATAGCAGCTAGTTTGGAGGTGTACACAGTGTAAATGGACGCGGCGCAAATGGCACGCGCTGTGGATTCCTCGACGTCGCGGTGGGAACGTCCGCACGTTTGTGGACCGCCCGTATTACACTTCTGCCACTGATGGAGACCGAGAGTTGGACGTATACTCGCGCCTTGTGTTGCAGTGCACGCACACAAAGGTGTTGAGACAGCAGAGGAGCTGTCGCTGCGGCTCGTTAGCGTTTTCCGTGAGTTTACTTTTGGGGGAAAGAAATCATTAGCCGCATCACGGTGATTGCGAAGCTTCAACGCGGCTGTATTATACAGTTCTGATGCGTATCAGTATCGAATTTGCGTCTGACTGCATTCGATCTGTTCTACTTACAAATGCATCCACCGTTGTGCGGCTATTATATATTGAGCTTGATTGCAGTGTGGTGCAAACGCGCGAACGAACGTCGGCTTTCATTCAGAAGTAAATAATTTAACGACTGATCAGCATCAAGCGAATCGTCGCTGCTGGGGGACACTGTTCAGCACAAACGGAAGGCAATTAAAGTGTATATGATTATATCGCTCAATGCGACATGATCGCAATAGCGTTTCCTCTGATGCCTTTTCAGTATGCTAGCTCTGTTACAGCTTATATGCAAATTGCATCGTGGAAATTTACAAAATATAATCCTATACCTTGATGTGAATTTTTATGCTGATATTTATACATCAAACGCAAAATTGATACTAATTGCAAGTGTACGTGATAGACATAACTCTATATTACACGTAGACCGTGTCTCAAAGCGAAATACGTCGCTGGCCTCATTCGAGAGTAAAAGCGGCCAAGTCCGTCTTTGAGTGGGAGAGCTATATATACGTATATACGGTAAAGAGAATCAGCTGACAGCCAGAGAGATGCTTGAGTGGGGTTTCACGCGAACGGACCTACTTAGGCCTCTCGAGAGGGATGACGCGCTTCCTTTTTATTATTTCGACACGGGAATTGCATTTCCTCGGGCCTAATTGAATGAGGTTTGCCTATCGGCTCTACGCTGATGACAGGACGAGGTTTACCGTTGTGAGACGTTTGTGATTGCGTTCTTTTTGGAGATCTTGCGGAAAAGCGTGTTTGTTGTCGAGATGAAGAGACTTCATTTATATCACAATTACTTTGACTGCTTTCTTACGAGAAGTAATGAGCCTGGTTTTTACTTTTGTAAACGTTGAAGTTGCATAGTACATAATGTTCTAGTAAATTTTTTTAATAAGATTAGCGTCCGACGACATTGCATGTATAGTATATAATTCGCTGCTTTCTTTTCTGAATTGTATAATCATCCATGGAATCACTTCAGATGCCTCCAAACCGCGTCAATAAACAGCAATAATAAGAGAAGCACTCAAATAAAGTAACC
>UCOJ01001749.1:0-22250 GCA_900474305.1 Cecidostiba fungosa
TTAATTCAATCATTTTGAGGTTATGCATTCCATTATAAATACTCAAAAAAGGTTAGAACAAGCGTTTCATAATGACCTGATTTATTGCCATTTTTCCTGGCCAATTTTTATTTTCGAGACCATTTATAATGTTTGAATTTCTACCAGGGTATTAATGCATTAGATGAATTATAATATTTTGTTGACCAAATAAAATTCTCAGAAAAAATTATAAAAAAGCATTATTTCACAGCACGTATAAGGTGGAAAGTAGGTGATTACAGACGAGTGTGAATGTAGCCACCCTAACGAAGCGAGGGCGACAATCGCACTCGTCATTATCGCCTTCTTCCCGCCATGATGCACATCATATTTTTTCCAATCTGCACCGTCAGTATGCTGTTATATGTATGTAAATGTGAGTAGAAAGTATAGCACAATTTTTCGCTCTAGGATGGAAAAGAGAGTCCTAGGGCGGAAAGTAAGCTCTAGAGCGGAAAATGATTGTTTTTTTACACTTTTCCGTGAAATTACTTTCCGCCCGAGAGCTTAAAAGTATACTTTCCACCCGATTTACATACGTATAATAGCATGCTTTCAATGCAGGTAGGATAAACGGATATTTTAAATAATAAGAATTGAATTGCAAGAAAAGAAATTTAATTTAAGGTACAGTTTATAAAATATTAATAATAAAATTAACTATTTTCTACGCCTAAAAATAACAAATTATTATAGAAATTTTTATTTTTTATTAAGTTAGTGCTTTTTTGCTATTTTTACATGCTTATAACGCGTTCCCGGAGTTGTTAATATTAACTATATTTTTAGCTTAAATGAAAACTATTATTTTCTACTTTAGTTTTGGTACTTTAAAAAAAAGTTGTGCATAGTTATTAGCTGTACCTGATTGATAATAGATGAACATTCTTCATACTTGTAAATATGTTTGTAGTTTTTAGACCTTCTATTTTTTTTTTTTTTTTTATTTTATTTAGTATTGTTAATCATAATCAGGAAGTAAATTATTTCGTTTTAAAAAATTTAAATAATTACTGAATTTTCATAAATGTATGTGTCATTTCATGAAATACTTGTAGTACCGCCTTTATATACTTTCACTGTATATATTTTATATTTAATAGTTGGTTTTGTCGATTGCCATAAAAAGCAAAGGCTAAGCATGACGGTGCAAGAAATATGCCACAATGTTGACATTCATAAAGACGCCCAAGTACACAAGTGTGAATAAAAAGCCGCTGCCAGTGCATTGGATGATTTTTTAGAACATAGTTATTAGCATGGTGTATTACCTTGATTTTTTTCAAATAGGTTAATTAATAAGTATTAAGGATATGATTTTTATAAAACCGCGGCCAATTCATTGACACTTTAGCTTCTTCCTTACTATAAATTAAAATATAAAATATGTTTATATGTATTTTATATGTTTTTAAAGATTTATTAATTTACTTATCATCACAAAAACTAATTTTTGTCACAATTTTAACATTTTTCTTAGCTGCTATTATGTTCTTTTCAATTTATTTTCAAAAGTCTAAAAACTGAAAAAAATGTACAGAAAGTTACAAATATATACAAAATTGTACAGAAACGTATAGAAATGAATGTAAATGCACAGAAATGTACGAAATATACTTTAACTAGGAAAGACCATTTTGTTAGTTAGTGATTTTCTAAAATCGAATTACAATTCTGTATGCACAATCTTGGTAGGTCTATATCTCGATAAATAGAGAGATTGCAGGATAAAACGCTGAAACACACGGCCTCCGTTTTTCTTCCCAACAATTCGTTTTTTTAATAACTTTAATCAAATCCATGACTTCAAGAGTGGAAATTTACTTCGTCAAAGTTTACAATAATAAATAAAAAGTTGTTGAATTCTTCAACTTTCAAATAAAAAAAAAAGAAAGAATTAGTTACACAATATCGAAATTAGCTAAGTAGTTTTTAGAATATTAGACTATAATATTATGTTCATCGAGATGTTCATAGTACACACTCATCCATCATATAGATATTAAAAAACAACTGAAACAATTACAACAAGATTCTAATACTCCTTTGCAAAGCTACCTCTATAAAGAAGCCATGTTAACTAACAAAGTAACCTTTGAGCAAGAAAATTGTTTAATCGTATGCGCTGTCAGACCGCACGAGTAAACAAAAGCTGTACACGCGGACCTGAACTTTCTCTTCAATATTTCGAATATATAAAGAATGCTTATAAGAAGTTGAGTTCTCCAACAACGCAATTCTTGATTATGTCATTTGAACGAGCGAAGGCTACAACACTTACCAGTTTTATAAGTCTAGAATTACTTTTAGTCTCTTAATAAATAATGATTTACCAAGTAAACAAAATTTAAAAGCTTATAATAGTAAAAGTTAATGAGTACCTTTCTGCTAAAATCGCAAAGCCATGGGATAGAAAGTTCCATATAAGAAATTGATGCCAATTCATTTGCACAGTTCTTTATTTTCACATTACTTCATTATCTCCCTTAATGTACAATATGCTATTAATTAATTCATAAAATGCTACTAATTTATTAGCATACAACTTCGTCCAAACTAATTTATCGTTCCTATAATAAGTAATAAGGTATTTTTACTTCCTCCCAGAAGAAACTTCGTAATAATAAAAATTTAGGTTTCGTAAAAAAATATTACAAACGTGTTTCGAGGTGGTTGAAAGCACAATCTGTATTTATCTGTGTATGTACGTGTTTGTTTGTATTTATATTTATGGAACTACTCCATTAATGTCAGTAAAGTTTGACATGAATTTTGTTTTCGGATTCCGAATTCGGAAAAAAAAAATTATTCGGGAAAAAACTTATTTTTGATTTTGCTAATTAGTTTTTGTTTTATGGCTTTTTTTATGTTTGCTTATTAGTTAGTGATTTCGTATATATTTTTAAGTTAGGCAATAATGCATCTGAAGCATAAAATTATCTCTTTCTCCTTATTATCTAATTATCTACTTCTTCTGCAAGATTATGTATATCAACTGTTCCGTTCTATTATTATAACAAAAAAATTAATTTTTTTAAAATAATTCATACCATTAAAATTAAATATTATAACTTTCCAAAAAGAATCGTTAGGACGGATCATGATGAGAGCTATTTTCTTACCACAAAATTTTCAAGTAATTTGACATTTTATTTTCAGAATAAAAAATCGAAAAGTGAAAAACATGAGTTCCCTATATCCAATGCTTACGAGTGTGAGGCACAACCATTTATAGATGCCTCAATTCTGACCCTTCCCTTTTACCGGATACCCCATCCCTTTTTACCTTACACCCTACTACTAGCGAGCTGAGATTGAGTTCAAGTTTATAAATGTTATACATTTCATTCACTTTTTAAACTTTTTAGACACACTAAAAAACATATAAAATAAGCATATTTTTTATTTAAACAATATATTAAGAGGAAGTTTAAATCAGTTTAGAGGAAGCTACACTGATAGAAGTATTCATTTACAGTAACCCACATGACTTAGCTGTTAAGCCACAGGGCTTTGAAATCGCTACAAATGAATATTTATTTAATTTTAATCCACCGTAAAATAATATTTAATGCATATAACCTCTAATTTATCCGACACCGAGCCCGACACGGCACTTGTTTATATCGTAACTTGAATATTATGTATCATCTCCGGTAAACCTTATAGTTTTATATCACTACATCAGTTACGACATGAGCGCAGATTCGTCAGCTACATCAGTGGTGAGCAGCATGTACGATGAGAGATTCTTCGCGAGAGACTAATACACAATAATAGTAAACTATATATATTGTAAACAGCCGATTGAGCATAAATTTGAGGAATGAACTGAATATTTGGGAATAAAGTCATCACAATACCACGCGGTTCTCGCAAGACTGCCATAAGCTACGTCACGTTCTACTTTACCGACATGGCCGAAGACCCGCGGAAGCGGTGCGGTCGGAGCTAAAAATACCGCTTTTCTATAATGTGTAACTTTATAAATAAAGCTTGTAATGAAAAACCAAGACCAGAGCATCGTAGTGTTAAGCCAATGAATCATTCTACGAAAAGAAAATAATAATCAGACTTTTAGTTTTTCTTTAAGTTGATAAATACGTGCGGGCGGTATGCGACTCAAGAATACCTCACCTAACCTTAAAATATTCTTGTTTACAAAATAATTGTATCATATTTGGGATTTTTATCAATATAAAGAGCAGAGCACGGAAGTGTTAAGTTCAAAGAATCATTTTAGCGAAACTAGAAGTAAATCAGACTTTTAGTTTTTTTTAAGTTGAGAAATACTAAATACCTGGTGGCGGATTTGCAAAGTTATTGCTCCGACATCCCCTTAGGTGTTAACGAATATGGACTTAATCCAAATACACCATGATTTTGGATTTCTAATGAATAGATCTATTTGCTGCAAAGCAATACTTCTATCAGTGTACCTGCCAATGAATTACCAGCGGTTTTGCTTTATATAAATTTTTCGATTCAATTTTTTAATTCAGTTTTTTTAATTGAAAATAAAGTTTTTTCCGGCGATATAATTAATGCTCTCTTGAAATAGTGTTAGCCTTTGTTATGAAGCATTTCCTATTTTATCGATACTAACTGTTTAGTTCACGAATTGTAACTCTTGCAAAATTACACGTTTCGTTATATATATAACACAAGAATGGCAACTGATAATCCAAAATTGAATACTAAGCGCAAAAACATACATATGGAAAAACCGTTACAAAATAAAAGTGGATCAATGAATTTTATAATTTTGTTTAGGTTTTACAATGTATAATTATAAATTAAATTAAAATCGTGATAATGTAATATCCGATTACTCATAATGCTCTAAATGGAAAGCAAGAATTCAAGAGTAATGACAGTAACATTTCCTATTTTGTAAACGCAATAAATTTTTTAATCATTCTTAATCGTAGTAGCAAATTTTCGCAATGTTTGGTAATAAATATCTGAATGATCTGTTCTAATATATAAGGCACGTTCTCTCAAGGAAAGTTCAGTTCATTTGGGATTGAAATTTGGTCGAGAGCAAAATGATAATGCATAAGGTAAATATTAATTCAGAAAATTTAAAGTTTTTATCCGTTATTTCTCATTTATGATGATCCTTTACTTATCAAAATTCTTCACGGATTTGAATAAATCAAAATTGTTTTACATGTAGAATCATACGATAAATTTATGCAAATCATACAGAAAAATCGTTTAATTAAAATAATCCTTGAGTCATACAATTTTTGAATCTCTAATATTTATTACTTGTTTTTTGATTAGAGTAAACGACCCCTAGATGTTTATTAGGATTATTTAGCTACCTCTAAACTACTTTATTATTTCAATAAATAATATGTAGAATATTAGAACTGAAATAGGATTTGCTATAATTAACAAAATGAAGTGAACAACAACACTCTAGATGCATACATATAAGGAGGTAATGAATGGTCTTTTGTAAAAGTAAAAAAATAGTTTTTAAACGAACATAATATAGAACTATCTTTTAAGATGTCATATGAAATCAATCAAAAAATACTATTTTTAAAAATGGTTTTGCAGATGGAAATGTGCGTGCGTATATGTGTGTATGTGTGTGTATGCGTAAGAAGATATTTAAGCTTACACAAGACTGATTTAAATCTATTGTAGCTTATTAGATTGGTTTTTTGAAAAAGAAAGCATCATTCAGTGAACAAATTTTCTTTTTTTGATGTACAAAGATTATATTTTTGGTATTAGGATTGCATTACAAACAATATAGGTTATATCGTGTACGTGTCTTTTTAAACATTCTAACAATTCAATTCAATTAATTGATAACTAACGCACAATCATTATAATATTTCTTATTCTTACAAAAGTAAAATATAATTCAAATTAAACAAAAGCCCGTTTATATCGACCAACCAATCAAGATCTGAGAAGGCTATTTGCTCATTATAGCAGAAGTTTATTTCTTTTTATTATATTTAATTTACATATGATAAATATTCTTATCAACAACAACAATCAAAAAAAGATTGATTAATAGCCGCGAATATTTTCATTTCATTTTCAAACACGAATTTAAGTCACAGATATTTGAAAGTCGTATTTTTTCACCCTCATACGAACATACGAAGCATGACTATTTTTTGAGAGTTCCACGGAGGAATTTCCTGTTCCTGTGACATATTTCCACAAAGGGGTAAATACACGTACCATAGTTGACTTTGTAAACAGAGAAAAGTAACGCGAGTGTCATAAAATATACGAAAACCGTACATCGCTTCACGTATACACGTATATACTCACTACTCTAGTTCTAGAGGCAACGAGTTATCCTTTACGAGTGCAATAAAAGTGCCTGTATACCAATTCGTTACAGTGTGTTCTTCGTAATATACGAATGAAATACGCTGCTCGGGATTCTTTTTTGTGCTTCTTTTTTTAATGGATAAAAGTATCGACAAACTGTAAGCCGTTAATTTAAAATCTTGAATATTGAGTTCATTTCCTAATGAAATAAGACTTCTTATTCTTCTTGTCTAAACAAATTATATTTAATATATTATAATATTGTAGTAGCTAAACCCTTTCGCTTTGATCTATTTTTTAAATCGCATCATGACTATGTATTATGCTATTTTATTGACTTTCTGTAAATTGAAACTTATGATTTTGTTAAGTAAAATTCAAATTGTATTTGTTTTAGAAATTAAAAGTGATAAGCTGTAACTATTTTCTTTGCACCATATTTTTTATGAACCAATATAGCATTCACGTGTATTAATACAGCTTAAATTGTATATATGAAGTAATTATAACCACTTATAAACATAATATTGAATCATATCTGTACCTAATTGATGTAGACAAAACATGTACACTAGGACGTAAGGTATTCTAATGGAACGTTTTTTGAAATTCTCCAATCGGAGAGCTCGATTCCCGAAAATTCATAAAATTTAACCAATCAGGCTGCGCCATTTCAAAAACGTTCCATCAGAATACCTTACCGCCGAGTGTATATGTGAGTAACCTTTGCAGCTAAAGTTTTTTGTACTAAAAACTGATGTCCGTATTACATCAAATGTATATTGCAATATTTAGTGTATTTTTATGACAAATTTTAACATAGAATATGTATATGGGGGAAGGGCGATAATGGGAACAAGGGGTAGGGACGTAGGTATGAGTGGACTTGATATGTATGAGAGAAAGGTGGGTATAGCTTAACAAAGGATACATGTCGCGAACAAAAGTTTTAATGGTAGTTCCTAAATATAATAAAGAAAAGAGGATTCCTTATAGACGTACTATATCTTGTCCAATCAAATTACTTTTTAATCAATAATAACGTTGTATTTCTTTATAGGCGTACATCATTTGTCTTACGTTCGTGTGCATGAGCGTCAATGCCAGGCAGATTGAAGGTTACTTTCGTTGAATATTTTTTTCTTTTTAAGTATTATGACAAAATCAAATATCATTATACCTTCTTACAGAATTATGATAAATTCCTCCGCACTAAAGTATTATTTATTTATACTATTTGTAATATCATTAATAGTTTTATTTTTACGTAACAAATTATGAAAAACCTTTTTTTTACTTTTAGCTGTTATGAAATAAAATAAATCAATCATTGTTATTAATTATAAATGGCACTTAACCACCTTAAATTATAAAAAAAAGAAAAATTGATTTATATTTTTATATTTATCTAAAATGTTTTAATATAAAAATAAAAATAAATATTTCATTTTCCGTTTCAAGGTGATTAAGACCCCTTAAACTACTATTCAAATTAAAATAAGGTTACTTTATTTTACTTCTACTCTATTTGAGGTTGTGAATTTTTAATGGCATTATATCCACAATTAACATTAGTTATAAAATAATTATAAATAATGCTAACCTCTGACTTTATATCAATCTTCTTCTCAAGTAAATCGCACAGCTCACCCAGAATTCTAAAAAACGATGTCTAGGTGTTTGGCACAGAAAAAATTTAGTCTTGGTAGTGTGCTACGTTTCAATGGGTAGACAAGTTTTGCTCGAGGATTATGAGCACTTGCCTGGGACTCTTGTAGATGATGTCTATGTGTTCAACGCAGGAAAAAATCAAGTTTAGGTAGTGCTCTTTATGGTCTTTAGTGTAGGTGTGCGTTCTACTTGAAGATTATGAGCACATTTATGAAAGAACTAGGTGCTTATTATTTTTAAGCAAAACTTACTAGTGTAACACACCACGAAAGCCATGGTGAGCACTGCCTTAATATCCTTCACCAAATACCGAGATCGTCTATGAGAGTCCCTGGTCACGCGCTTATCAAATTAGTGAATAAATAACATCTACACGTCGAAAGCCATGGAGCGCGCCACCTATAGATTCCCTTGCCGAATATCTGGACATCATTTATTAGAGTCTTGGGTAACGTTTTGATCATCTTCGAGCATAATATGTTAGATCTAAAATATTTACAATACATCGAAAGCTGCGGAACTTACTACCCAGACTTAATTTCCTCATTTTTAAACATTTGGATATCATTTTCAAAAAATTATTAAAGTAATTTGCAAAATTAAGGATCCGATGTCCAATGAATCAATAATTTAGTACGAAAATTGCAGTATTTTTAACCAAAGATTGCTCCAATTGTTGTCTAAAGAATTCGTAATTTCCGTGGCGAATTAGCAGTATTTAAACTAATGGTTGGTCAAACCGTTGGCTAACTCGTGGGGAACGTTTATTTAAAAACTTTATTTTTTAAGATGATAGAGAATATCACCATGACCATGGTCATCATAAGGCCTTCTCTTATCAACACTTTTATGGACCAGTTCACGGGCATCATCACGAAGTAACATGGTATGACAAGCATGGTCACAAGTCACATGACTTCAAAGCAGATCCAAAATATAAATTTGCTTATGGCGTTGATGATCATCACACTCACGATTTACATGGACAAAAAGAATACCGAGATGGTTCGTACTTATTTGATCATTTTTTTAACTATTCGTAACTTTAATTATTTTTTTTTTATTTTTACCATGAAAGGTTTATACTTTAAATAAAACAATTACCATAACAATTTATAGCTTTACTGAAAATACTCAGTATAAGACTGCATTTCAAAACCACCTGGTAGAAAACTTATAGCTAATTGATATCAAAATTAGTTTATTTAAACTAATTTCGACACCAATTAGTAAATTAGCTAAGTTTTCTACCAGGGCAGAACTTCAAAAAATTCAGACTATTATAAGAAAAATCAGAATGATTCATAAAATTAATAATTTATTATTTAAAAATTATAATAAAGCTTTTTAGTTTGCATTATGAATTTATAAATAATAATAGAATCTACTAATGCTTTGAATGCCAGATTGGATTCTCTAATGTGAATGTAATATGGGAAAAAATAATGAAAAATTGGTATTATTCATATTTGAAGTCAAGTTGCAACAAAAAAACATTTAAAATAATGCACATTAAAGTTCCGAAATAGTATATTTCGATACAAGTGCGCAAAAGTTGATTTTACGCGAGTGTGAGGTTTGGTGACAATCACACGAGTTTAGAATCAATTTAAGCACGCCTGTCGAACAATATTTTTCGATACAGGGGGTCGAAAGCGCGCTTCAGCGTGCGTAAAAGTGCATTTTACGCACACTGTATCGAAAAAGTTTGAATTTGAGCTGAATTTTGTTAAAAATAGGTAACATAGGTAAAAATTTTCCTGTGTTTATAGATGATGAAAAATCATGTAGACTTTAATTTGACTTAAAATTCAAATTGCGTGCCATGTTATAAAATGCAAGTATCTTATTACCCAAAAGTAAAGTTAAAATTTATATGATTTTTGTTATTTTCTTTGCAGGGATTTTATCACCCAATTACCCATTAACCGTGTCCTCGTGAGCGTTATTAACAGTATTTCTACATTTCAGGTAAAGAACTTCACGGAGAATATCACATCCATGAACCTGGTGGTAATGTAAGAACAGTTACATATCATTCTGATTCACATGGAGGATTTTTTGCTGAAGTTCATAATCACGGAGGTAATGATCATTCAGGCTACGGAAAATAATTAGTCAAACCAATATTTTTGTTATTGTTAAAGTACATAATTTATGTTTATAACGTTCCTACTGAATTAATAAAGGAAATTTCTAAAAATAACAATAAGTATAAATCTTTAAATTCATTATTCCAATAATTCTACCGAAGAAGAAATGGATTGCGGCATATTACAATACTATTTTGTTGCCTAATTCCGTAACATCTTTCGAGGGTTATTAACGATTCAAAAATGAATATATATGTTTTTTAATGACATACATTGTTCAAAGTCGATTTTTGTTCCAAATCGTAGAACTTGCGTTTTTGAATTAAAATAAATTTTTTTCGAGCTTTAAGCGAACGAAAATAGATCCGTAAATGTAAGAAAAAGCTGCCTAAGAGTTGACGTCGAATACAAACCTATGCGTGTTCCCACCTTCTTATTCTCTGTTTCTTTTGCTGATTGCTCTATATTTAATAGTTTTTAACAAAAGTAAACACCTGCTAGCAGTCCTATTGCAGAGCTGTCATCAATTTAAATAAATGCTGCATAGTGTAATACAAAATAAAGGTGAATACTTCAATGATTGATCTTTCTAATTTTATTTTAATATAATTTAAAAATATTGAAAATCCAATCATTTTTGTTAAGTCATTGATTGCTGTGCAGGTTAAAATCATAAATTCAGTAGTACTTTTTATTAGTAAATGAAAATGATATAATTGCATTGGTTTTAACGTAAATGCCTATACTGTTTCGAATGAGTCTACAGTTTATGTTTTACGGATTTTGGATGGAACAAAAAGGTAGAGTTTCAGGCAGCCTTGCGGAAAGAAAAGTGGGCTTACCGCTCCTCTGAAGACGCTCGCACTGCAAGTATTTACTGACTCTTGCTGCTACCTCCAAGAAATGCACTGAGATATTGGTTCAAGCTTAATTATGCCTCAACTGAGGGCTAAAGACTGCGAATTTACTTAAGTCTTGCTGAGAGCGATGTGAATTCCAAATGTGGTTATATTGCTATGTCATAATTAGACAGCTGAAACGATGAAGCGCGACGAAATAAAATGGATTTTCTAAAGTCACAGACTTCAACTAAAAATAAGAATTTCAAATAATATTAAGATATGTAATTAAAAAATGATAACATAAACATTTTTATACCAACACTTTAGTAACATCAATACAAGTTTCTCTATCACTGTTTTACTTTTCTTCTTAATTTGAAAAACAACACTGATTCGGATCTTCTCATTATGATATATTTAACTTCAAATAAACAAAAAAAAAAAAAAAGAAAGACTTCATAACCTTGCCTTACTCATACAAATTGTTTATTTGATAACTATTTAATTAATTTCTACATTAATTTATACATTCTTCCAATTAAATTCTGTATCCAACTTTTTCTTAATTCTATGCAATTTTTATACATGTTCATGTGATTACATTTTTAATTAGGTGATTTTAAAACTTTACCTCTTTTTGTAGGAAGCTTTATAATAGTAAATTTCAAGTTTTTAAATAGTAAATAGTAACTTTTTAAGTTTTGTAAAATCACATTAAAAACATATTTACTTAAAGTTTGGAGTCCTATTCTCATATTTTTAGAAAATGTCTTATGGATTTGAGTGTGCCATTTCTAAATTTCTCAGGAACTATATATACTATATAGAGCATAAATTTTAATAAAGTATACCTATCTAAATTTTTTTCTTCTTCTCTTGGCATTTTGAAAAAAATCCATTATTACACACACTAAAGTTTTTTTTTATTTTACCATGAATTTTCGATATTTGATAAACTGACTTTTCTGTGATAAAAATGTAATATTCAAAAATAATAATAAATCATCTATATTTATTGTAGCATCTGTCATTTCACTCATCTGTTTTTAGTTACAGTACATAAATATTATTAAAAGCTGTAATAACACACTGATCAACGCACAGCTAAGCTCTAATTAAACTTTCTTCTTGTTTTACAAGAGTGCTTCTAATGAATCTCTCGCAAGCTAATATATTGGGACCAAGCAAGCGTGTCCACGCGGCAGAAAATACTTGCGCTTCCCCAAATACACTGTTAACCGATCAATCTAAGCCCGTGCAAACATTATCAGGCACGTTGTTGCTAGGTACTTCTGGAGCTTCGAGCATGCATGCGACTAGTGCAGCCTGCGTCACGTAACTAAATGATTGCTGATCAGCCGGGCCTGCATCTCGTTTATGTGAACGTATACGAGAATGCGTGAACGTGTTGGTTATCAACGGTGAATGTAATCGACGTTGTCATAATCATTATTTCTATGATAAACAAAGGGGAACGATCGGGCTACACGTAGGAGAGTCGATTGGTCACCGCGCTTCTTTTTGTGCCTGGTTACCTGCTGTTCGCGCCGACTTGTAAGTACGCGAATTTCGCAAAACGAGCACGGGCCAGCTGCTCTAGGTATATAAGACAGAGCTCGAGACTCGAACGTCGTATCAATTCGCCAGCTTCTTGATAAACGCACACCTAAAACATAAGCACCAACATGGCTTCTAAGGTTTGTTCTTTTCTAACAGTCAATTCAACTTCTTCGTTATTTTTTGATAATTTAGTGATATTTTTCATTACTTTAAATATCAAAAATTCATTTTTATCTCAGAGTAAGCTCATCGTTATTATTTTCATGATGAATTAAAATGTAGTACAACACAAACTTTCATATTTCATTGTAATCTATGGAAAACAACTTTTTATAAGTTTTATGCAAAATATAAAAATTAGTTTTCTGTTCAATTTTGCAAATTTCATTTTAGTTTGTCGTAAAATATGAACTACGATAAAATGTAAAATTATTATTGTTTCGTTCTAAAAAAAAATGTGTGAATGCTTTATCTGTATATTTATCTAGTTCTTCTTGTTTGTATTAAAGTCGCAAGAAAATATTATAAGGGTATGTAAAAGATCTAATATTATATTACTGTATATTTCAAGGTTTATTTACTTTTAAAAGAGTTAATTGTCATTTTATAAAGTAAATGTAAAATAAACTTACACAGAGAGTACATATATTTTAAATATCTCCTCAAAAAGTCAAAGTCGTTGATGCACCCTTTTCAAGCAAAAAGAGAACTTTTTCCTTACAAGAACTTTAAACTCAAAAATAATCAACGGAGAAAGGGAGTATAACGTTTTATTTAAGTTGGTTTTCATACTGTGCATTCATGTATTATTATAGTTTGCTGGAGTTTTGGTGCTCACTACTTTGGCTTTAGCAGGCGTTGCATTTGCTGGCCATGCGCACAGCTTTGCCCACTTTCATGGACCAGTGGAAGGTCCTGGACACGAAGTCACCGTCCATGACAAGCACGGACACCATACAGTTGACTACGTAGCTCATCCTAAGTATGAGTTCTCATATGGTGTAGAGGATCATCACACTGGTGATTACCATGGACAAAAGGAGCATCGCGATGGTAAGTTATTATTACTATCATAAGTTTTATATATTTTATTTCGAAGTTTTATTGACGTATAACGTACATTTTTTTCTATTAGTCATAAATCCAAGGTCTAGGATTCATATAATTATCTTACACATTTAACAAATAACTATTTGATATAAACAGAAAAGAAAAATTGTGTGTATTTGATTATAGATTTAACTTAAAATACTGATGCATTAAACAAATTAATTAAAGAGAATTGATGCAAAATTTTAATTAAAAGGCAAGCAACGACCGACAGATTGGATTATAATTTATATTCTACAGCGACCTTTTATTTGTGAAAAACAAGCTTCGTTGACGAGATTTACTGCAATAATACGAGTGTCAGTTGCTGTTTAAATTTTAACGAACTATATGATTACCCTGCCGTCAATGCTTTATGAATATGCAATTATAATAATAGTGACGCTTGATTAAATACCAAATCGATTCAGAATTTTCACGCTCACGCTGCAGTTACCGCGATAGCTTGCCTTGACCGGGTGGTTTATCAAAGCAAATTACTTGATAGGTCATTTATTTTTGAAAATTAGTGTTGGTTTGAAATTTTTTTTGGATAATTCAGTACCGTATATGACATTAATGTAAAATATATGCCATCAACTTGATTAACTTTTCGTAAATATATAACCTAGACTTAATTATTTAATGAACAATTATCAGTTTGCAAAATTGTTTCAAACTGATAGGCGTAGATGATATGCCCGACTTTAAATTCATACTCGTTTCTTATATTGATCTCCTCTATGTACCTCCATCAGCAAATATTTTTAATCTTTTAATTTTGCATACAACACAATATAAAAATTATTTATATTATTCTAATCTTTGTTATATCTTCATCTCAGGCAAGCATGTGACGGGCGAGTATACAATTAAGGAACCCGGCGGCAACGTACGTACCGTCAAGTACCACGCAGACCCCCATGGCGGATTCTTTGCTCATGTGCACAACAGTGGTGGTAACGATCACTCCGGTGGTACCTACGGCGGACATGGACATGGACATGGTCATCATCACTACTGATACGCCGCTCTCAGAGACTGATTCACTACTGGCACCATCTTTAATACAACCTCTGTTACTTTATTATTGCTACTTATGAAATTATTTTTGTATTTTGTATGTAATTATAGCTAAGGAGAAATATATATTGTTATAATCAAATAACACGATTTACTAAATTTTCAATAACGCATCCAAGGGTTCGGAAAATTCTCTTATGGGAATATAATATGGGTGAAATTAGTGAAAAATTATCATTATTGAATATTATAATATAGATTGTGTAAATTACACAAAAAAGAGCTTCAATTTGAGCCAAAGTGTGTTAGAAATGGATGATCATGTACTTATATTTTCTCACACAGATGGTCGTTTTTAAAATTCTTTAATGGTAATTCCCGGAGAAAGAAAAAGATTTAACGGATTCGTCCGGCTAACATATTAAAATTACCGAGAAATTAAATAGACTGTTATGTTAAGCGTATCTAATGATGTTTCAAACTAGATTTCTTGCATAAAAAAGTTGATTTAAATTATCCTAGATTCCCAAGAATGGCAATTCCGAGAATTGGGAATGCTAATTTGGAAATACCAGTAGAAATAGCCAATATTTTATGAGTTGTACTAACTGCATTTTAGTAGAATCTTTAGTTTATTTATCTGGCTAGGACAAACAAATAATTTTCAAATCTCGTGGTAATGTGATTTTTTTATATTTGCAGAATTCGATAAGTTTCTTGTTGAACATGTATTTTTACACATATGTTATATTCATATTCTATACAATAGTAGCAAAGTGATGCGCGCACTGGGCATTTTCATTGTATTATAAAATCTACTAAAATTAAGTTTTAAAAAATGCTTAAACTTTGACGAATATTTTTCATCGAGGTCTAACTTTACACAAGTTTTAACAAAGTAATTTAACCAAAATATACAAAAAATAATAAATACTCAATAAATGTATACAAAATAATTATTTGTAATAAGCGTACAATAATAGTGAATGAAGTATAGATAAAATTCTATGAACAAATCAAGTTAATAAAGTTCGGAAAAATAAACGTTTGCACGCGTAGATAGATGTCAAGCAACGCAGTGAATTTGTCTGAGAAAAGAGAATAAAGGAGCATTGTTCAACGACAAACTAAAAAATAAGAGAGAAAAGAAATATATGATAACAAAGAAGCAGGAGAAAAATAAAAAAAAGACCTCACGTGCGAACGAAGTTTTCGATAATTCCATTTGATCACGGGTAATACGTCCTGTCAGCGTAAACACGTCAGCATTCCCTGGCTCTTGGACTATTTTTTTGGCTCAACCTTCTCACCGCAGGGTTGCTTCTTCACCGTCCCGTTCACCGCCCTCGATAGGTCGACGACAGCGTGATAAATGAAATCGAGGCGTTGCAGTCTGTGGAAACATATACAGACTCATCTATTACAAAAAAATACTTTCAATTTTTATTTTTTAATTGAAAATTTGACGTAAAATTTTGTAAAACATATTTAAATGTAAATAAATTATATATTTAAAAAATATATTATTTATAGAAATAATAAATTAGTTTGGAGGCAGTCACGTGCCAATGCATAGGCAAAGGTTTTTTCTAGCTTAGGCAACTAAGAAATATGAAAATTGATAAAAGTTATTGGTTTGTAAACATTCATTATTACAAAGCCTTTATTTTGAGGAAGAGCGAAGGTATTACTTGTACTCGGTTAAAAAAAAAACTCAAAAAACCGAAATTCCACGAATTAAACGATATAAAAGTATTGATACGATATCAGGAGCTATTATCTAGTTAGAATCTCTGTTTTTCTTTTCCTTGTCTATGTATAATTCTACCCTTTGACGTATATTAAGCATCGGGGTCAGTGGAGTGTCCAAGGGAAAATTCTTTTCAGCTACTTGTTTTTCCTCTTATTGCCTGGGTTCTGCGCGGGTTAAAAAATATTGACACACTGGTAAATTACGGTCTCTTTGTATTTGTGGAACGGATAATTGGGAATGGTAAATTAATGAGCTGCTAGCTGGAATTTTAGGGCGTGACAAATATGCGCTTCGAGAGCGCGAGTGCAGGCGAATTATCGATTGCTAAACTTTTTTGGTTGTAAGAAAAATTTATGGACGACGCTTTCGTCGCTGACTAGGTTTATTGATTTTTTTGAAACGGAAAAATTCAACTTAAATATGGTATATTTTTACGTGTATTATTTTATTGAGGGATTGTTGGAGTATCACTGATTGGTTACGATTTCTTCACTTTAAAAGCAAAATATTTGTACAGTAATTTTCTATAAATTATTAAATCTGTCAGATTTTTTATAGTTTATTTTTTCTAATTTACTATTAATAAGAAATATCGTGATGATTCCTTTTCTCACTTCTGAAAGGTATTTATGTAAAAAGCGACTTCAGTCCAAATCACCTATTTAATTCTTGATGATTGCTTTATCGAACCTTACTTAATTTAGCGATTCATCCTTTACTCTTCAGAGAACCGCCAAGTGACGACGAAGATGGCGATGGCGAGTAACGACGACGAGGACGACTGCCTGAGCGTCGAGATAATTAAAGTCTGCGAGAGAAGTTGGAATGCAAGAGTATTAATGGAATTCGTAATGATATCCTTTTTGTCCAGAGCTGTGAAAACATAGAAAACGGAGCGTACCAATAAAGCGCGACGAGCTGAAGGCTGCAGATATTTTGCAGATTATTAATGAACAAACAATAGACCGATAAATAACATAATGTAAACGGTGAAATTAGTTATTAAATCAGTGTATTTTAAGTTATATTTCGAGCTGCGGGCTATGCTTGGGGCTACGGGTTCAAATCTCCTATGATGTTGGCAAAATGAGGTCATACGCCAAAAGCTCCCTGCGTTCAAATACTTTAGCATGAGTCCTCTCCCGATAGGATTCAACTTTTTGTACAGAATACCTGAAAAGTATAGATAGATATAATTAAAATAAGCACAAAAACATCAATTACAACTTGGTTAGTATATATTTTACATCGTATTGAAATTACGAATTTTACACAAATTAAGGTAGGTATTATAAATTCTAATCTGGGATAGAAATTACAATTATCTATGGATGTTTAACTTATATGACATAGAATATGTAAAACAAATTTTTCAAGTTGATCTGTTGAATACTTATTGTTAGATGCAAGGAACTATTTTAACGTTAAAAAAACTTTAAAATATGAGAAAAATCACTTTTGACTTTTAAAGTAGACAAAAATATATTATTATTCTCTAATATTCAATCTTTAATCTCACAATAATTTGCTAATAGCATCCGTAGTTTTATATTACCATCAGATAATATAGTTACACCTATATCTGAGTTTGTGCAAAGTAACTGGTCGTTTTCACATTATTTCAGCAACTATTAATTGCTTCCATTGCACCTGAAGACATTTCACTGAATTTCACACTCTTCAGACTCTATGCGTGCGTTTTCTTCTAATCTTATAACTAATTATGTCAAAATATCAATACAGAATACCGTAGAGAGATTATGATTACGCCGTAGCCAAATGCTACCATAAGAATTAATTGTATCAGTAATATCTTCACTTAACATACTAGAATTAGATTGATTGAATCGACACTTTGAACTACTATTCGCTTGTTCGTACACTTAATAGGGAGAACGAGCTTCAGTATTTGCTCTAGGACTCTAGTACGACAAGCCAGCAATCCGCTCGCAATTGCTGACTGAACAACAACCATGTATGTATTTACATATTTCATTGAGTAACAACAAAAGTTTTATATACTTGAAAACAAAATAAAGTATTGGATTTCTTTTGCAAATCGAACAATCAGATAGCTTTGTTGTGTTCCAATACATTCGTTGGTTTTCAAAGATCCGCGTGCGCAGAACGAACAGTGGCATCAGCTGCAGTAGCCGTCACCGCAACAGCGCCGATCGTTATCCGACCCAGAAACTTCTACGACACTAAAGTAGTTCAAAAGTACTATTCGATTCGAACGCCATCCAAGAAAACACAGTGCAGCGGCCTTTCTTTTCTTTTTTATCTGTCCGAACCACACATAAAAATCTCCTGCGTACTATGTCTATACGTAATGTCAGAAAGCCGCCGCTTCTGCTGCTGCGATACTACCCGCGTGTGAAGTTGCATGGCTTCACCGTGTTACTCATATCCTAACTTGGATTGTTTTTCGCTAGAGCGGACTGCGGTTGCCTACTATAGTAGCCGAGAATTGATCGTTTCTTCTATGCCAAAAAAAGAAACATCTGAACTACCCAGAAGCTGAAGCATTCTAAGTTCTTAACGCATTCTGAACATAAATAATAACATTCGGAACGTTGTTGATCTCGTTCGAATTCGATCATAACAATATATTATATGAATTAAAAAATTTTGGTAAAAATACTTCTACTATAGTAAAAATGTATAAAACTTAATTAGTTCTTAACACATTTTTAAAATATAAAACGTTATTTTAGGAATCGATTTCTGGTACCTTAAGATGAAACGAATCAATGTAACATTTGTCGCATGAATCTATTGTATTGTTGAGTAATTATATATTGCAGTTAAAACGTTAAATAATTAGCGTATGGCTATATTATTTTTACTCAAATTAATGAAAAGTAGACAAAAGAATAATATATTTTCATAAAATTGTAAAGAAAAAAGGCTTTACAAGAGCGTAAAACTCATTTATACCAAATATATAAAATATTTTCCTTTTCTAAAATACTTAGTAAATTAATACATATCAAATAACATAGAAATCGATTTTATCCAATATATAGTAAATCGATATTTTTATATAATTTGATCTCATAATAATCTATAGTAGCATGATTTATTAAAAAATTTTTCATAGTTTGGTTACTGAGTATAGACAACGTTAAAAACATGCGTTTTTAGGTACAGCAATAAGAGAATAATAATTAAAAATAGGCTAAAATTGATTAAAAAATACGTGAAAGACTGATATGATATGATATCTTATTTTCAAAATTCACGTTTTAATACCTTATTTTCGTGCATAGATTTGCTCATAACTTTTGAGTGGTCATTTTCAATGGATCCAAGCTGAAATTTCGTCTATTTATATCTACTTTTTTGATTCAGTATACAGTATTATATTACACTCTCGTGTGATCTCAAATCGTACTTGGCGAACACGGTGTAAGAGGTAAAGTAAAAAATAAATGTAAAGTAAAGTGTAAAATAAATATATAACTCGGTTTAGATATACATACATATAAAATTATCAATACCTATGTATGTTATGCACAATGTTAGATTCATTTAACTTTTAACTGGAGTGAACATATTATGTTGTAGTAGACTAGCAAAGCGTTGGGAAAACCACATCACACATATATCATAATTACAATGAACTATTTCAGGATCCAAACTAAACAAACTTCCTACTGTATATTTCTCTGATTTTAGTGTTCTTTTGTAAATCTAACCTGTGAAGCTTTAGTGAAATACTAGTAGTTCCTCATTATATTGCTATAAAAATGAGCATCTCCAGTACAAAAAATCAATGTATTCTAAGATTAAAACGGGAAAGGGAAATGGGGGGAGAGAGAGAGAGCAATGTAAATGCTGAAAAGTGAAAAGTAGGGGGATGAACACGCTTCGATCTACGAAGGATAGTGGTATGACGACAACCGCTGTGAGGGGAGCGGAGAGCTCGCATTACCATTTTGGCTACTGGCCAGTACCTTTTTTTTTCTCTCTCTCTCTGTTACTTCCCGGTTCGCTACTATTCAATATATAACGAACTTCATATATATAAGCGAAGCAGCAAACTTACTGAATCTCAGCTTCTGATGCAAGATAAGGCAAGTCGCGTACTTGAGAAAACCAGACCTTTTGAAGAAGGTCAAGAAGAGCAAAAGGCAGTTTCAAATAGGAATATATAATAGGATTAAGGAATAAATGAGAGATAGAGGGGTTCTGACAGCCAAAAGCGTATAACCAAAACTAATAACAAAAAGGAACAACTGAGCTGTGTGTTTTTCTGTGTTCCTGTATCTATATATTTTTTCTGTATCCAAACCTAACCTACTGAACATAATTTATATATTTGGAGGAGAAATAATAATTAATATAAATAATGTTCAAATAAAAATACAATGATTAAAATGACCGAAGAAGTTCTTTTTCCTTGTGGTCATGATGTACAGTCGCCGGACAAAAGAACTTTGAATATTTGGAACGTCAGCCATGACACCTCCCATAAGAAATACATGGGAAGTGTCATGGCTGACGTTCCAAATATTCAAAGTTATTTTGTTCGGCGACTGTACCTTTTTAGCTGAAGAAAAGGGATGAAGTGATTGTTATAGGAAAAGTAAAAGAGAATATTTTAGAGATGTAGACACAAATAAGCTGAAGACGTTATATTAATTTTTTTTGCGTTGATTTAAAAATTCTATAAATAACAGCTTTAGATCAAAACTGAAATTTGTATTTATGATTGATAATAAATATTTTCGAATTCATGATCGATGCATTATAATAAATTAACAAAATAATTGATTTCATTGCAAAAAACATAATTTTTTGAATGAGTCATAGACATAAATAAATTGGATGCAACGCGAACACATCTTTGACATGCCGGGGAAACATAAAATTAGCTCTACTTAACTATATAGTGTAAGCTGTAACCGATAACCGCATAAATATCAAGAGAAGAAGAAAAGTGGTTGTGCAGACTGTATGTAACAAACAAATTCACCGGTACAAGTTACAGCAACAAGAATATTCAGTATAAAAAACTTAGCGACAACGAACGGGTTTAAGTAGTTAACCGGCAAAAACTCCGGACAACTGTACTATGATCATTAAGCAGTAAGTTTTCGAAAGCTCCCAAAGACTTCTGAAGAGACAAAGCTCGTTGAGAAGTCTATCTCCGCAAACTCTGGGCGAAGATCATTACGACACCTGACGAGGCAGAATGCTAAAGAAGATTTGCATGATACTTAACCATAGCGCGCGAAGATTCAAGAAAATTTGCTTACGAGCAACAAAATAGTATCTATATTCGAAGAATATACAAATTTTTTATGAAAAAAGTCACATCATCATCATCTCTTTGTAACTAGCCTTTAATTGAAATATTTGAAACTCTTCCTATAGTATGCCTGTAATGTTATATTTTGCAATAGTTATTTAAAGTATTGTAAATAGTCTGAATCCTTTTTAAAACTCATTTAAGTATTGAATTATCAGAGTTACTTATTAAAAATATTTTATTTTTCCCTTTCCCCGTAAAAGTCTGTTTCTATTGCAGAAACCGTATACCTTAAAGCGTTTCAAGTGATTTTATATAATATTCCTAGATTGTAACGCCAAAAGTGTCAGTTTATAGGGACAAGGCATTTTATACTGCATAACTATAAATTTTAAGCTGAATGCCATTAATACAGAGCAATCAAATTTTTGTTTATATACCGGCTGTTCCGAGGCTGGTTTTCGCCTGCGATTTTCCGTCAGAAAATTGCAGGTTTTCCCTAGCCTCACAGGCTCTCCAAGACTGGACGAATGCGAAACAGTTATAGGGTAGATGCCTGTGGTTCGATCGGTAAAGCAGATTGGCTTGTCGCACGGTGTTCCCCCGGGTGCGTTCCACGATCTATGCAGATT
>UCOJ01001750.1:0-22149 GCA_900474305.1 Cecidostiba fungosa
GCCACACACGTCCCGAGGAATCGACAGCTGCAACCGATAGAAGCTTACGTCACATTTACACACATACACATAAGAAACTCAAGGTACTTTTCTCCTAAAATTATTTATTGAAATAAAGCGTGTTTATCATTTTAATTTAACCATGTTTTGAAAGTGATTTCGTCTCCGGCTCCCTTTCACGGAAGGCAGTGACCGCGTTTTCGGTAGCCAAAAGGGATATTGTTCCATACTATACACTTTACAATAAACATTTATTAACAATATCAAAGGTAGGAATTCATGTACATATTATAGATTATTTCAGTGTGTCGCACGTAACAGTTTGTTTAGTCTTTTCCTTAGCAGTTTCTTGAAGTAATATAGGTTGTTGCTTCTTATTTCCTTATTTAATTCTTGTAAATATTTATTTTCAATCTCAACCATTTCAGCCTGTGCTTTGGTCAATTCGCACTTACCGCAGCTACTTTGTACAATGTCAGCTATGCTCAAGTTTGTACTGTTGTCAGTTATTGTTAGTTATTTCGATCTTGATGTTATTTGCCTCTAGAATTTTTGCCAGCTTGAGTGTTTGCAGTTTTTGTTCAGCTAGTGCTTTGGCCAATAGATGGATTTGTTATTTGTCCTCTGGTAGTGTGGCAAATAACGGTTTTGAGGTTACATCGTCTCTTATGCAACATACTAATAGAGTAGGACCGATAATTATACAATTTTTTCTATTAGCACAGCTTTAATGGTACATATGACCACACAATATGCACACGCGCATTTTTGAGCTTTGTTTATTGTCGTCATGACAATTTAACAGGACGCTACCATCTGCAAGTACTTTCACGTCTCCCGCCATGTTGGCGTATATTCTACACAATAATTGTCTACACGCGTTTTGGGGTTACTTTACTCCACTGCAAAACTCTACACAATCATATAACCTATTGTTGTAACAATGCTATAACAATAGGTTATACACTTGTGTAGAGTTTTGCTGTGGAGAAAAATAGGTGTAGAGAATTCTTGTGTAAACATACCTGTGTAGAATTTTTTCGTATAGGAAAACAAGTTTGCGTAGAGTATTTTTGTGTACGTTTGTTCGGTGTCGAAAAATCATTGTCACGCATTCATAGACTGCAAATTTTGTCAATCATTGTTACGCATTCATAGACTGCAAATTTTGTGTAGGATCTATATATTTTTATATAAAAATATGTACATCCTCCACAAAATTTCCAACGCGTAGTCGACATTGGCATTACGATCGTTCTAATCAACAACTATATTGTAAAAATCAATAAAATTGATGGTCTCTTATCTGCATAGCAACTGTAAGTAGAGATATTTTAATGATAATAAAATGATTTATTGTAGCTAATGTGGTATAAATGTATATGTATTCAATTCGATTCTTTCCTTCCAGCGTTAGCCACATAAATGTGTTTCCTGATTCTTACGGCGAGGACGTGCTGGTAAGGTTAATATTGTTATTGGAATCATATTTTTATTCTTTTATCATATTTAAGGGGGCCAACCAGTGTTAGATTGTGTAAAAAACAAAATATTTTTCTTCACAAAATGTAATTTTCTATACAATTAAATTAATATTTTTCTACACAATTATAGTGCTATAAATAGCATGAGCAGCGATTTGATTGCTCATTCTGCCTTCTTCCTTCGAAGCGGCAAGGTGGGTAAGTCAGAAAAATTATAGACATTTATTTTTCTTGATTTTGATAATATAGTTTTTCGGACAAAAGATGATCTTTACGATTCGTTGTGCCACAGCTGTCGTATCATTTAAATAACCGTTTAGAATATATTTATTTTAATATATTCCTTATATTTTTACATGCAGTCTGCGCGTGCGCGACCATTGCTATAAACAGCATGAGTAGCGATTTCATTGCTCAGTCTGACCTCACCCTTCGAAGAAGCAAGGTTGATAAGTCAGAAAAATTTTAGACATTAATTTTTCATTAATATCAAATATAATTATTTCAATGTTTTTTTGTTATTTGCACATGCAGTTTGCGCATACGCGACTATTGCTGTAAATTGCATGCTGTAAAGTCCTGGAACATTAACTTACACATAAAAAAAGAATATATATATATTTTTTTTTTATGTGTAAGTTAATGTTCCAGGACTCGAACACAAATTTATTAAAAATATCAGTTATTGAACAAATGTGTAATTAAAAATAACCCGACTACCCCAACACAGACCTACGGGGGTACTTCTCTCATCGGTTAGCTGTGTTGGTTGACTCAAACACCCCACAACCCTTTTAAACCAAGTGAGTCAACAGGTTCTGGCTATTGGTTGACTCAATTGGGTTAAGGGTGTTAACCTCTTTATAGTTTCTTACTCTCTTTTCTCATGTTGACTTGGCCTATCCACCGTGTCTCCTTTCATTTTGACTCGTGTCCCGATAAATTCTCCCATTCTCTGTTTCGTCTTCCTTGTCGTTTATCGTCACCATCCGAGCCATTAGCATTCCCCCTTTGCTCTGGCTCTCCCTCCCCCGTTTTTCGCTGCCCTTGTTCTATCAGGAGATCTCATACCTTTTTAGCCATTTATTCCAAAAGACTCCTTCCTCTAACCGGGTCTCCTGGAAACATGTGGCCTAAACCTCTTATCTCTACGTTACCTCATCTATGTCCTTTGTTCCCGCTATATTGCAATGATCTTTATCTTGATCTCCTCCTTTATCCTTCCCCTCTGCCCTACTACTTTTTTCTCTCAGAAAAAGCATTTGTTCCCTTTTATTAATCCCCTTTATTCCAGCTAAATTCTTCCCCGTTAATTCATAACTTATTGTAATCCATCTTTACGTCTTTCCCTTCCTTATTCTTTGCAGCTATTTCCCTAAGGCTCTCCCTGTCTCTCCTTTCTTTCCAAGTGGTTGTTATCTATGCATATGTCCGATCCCTTCGGCACCGCTTTACCTTTCATTATTCTCTTTTCTCTCTCATTAGTCTCCTTATCTTCCCGTGTTCTGCATTCTACTCCTACCCTATTTATTTTTCCGCTGATAATCTATGTTATTCTCAAAATCAACTCCAGCAATAATTTGTTTTTTAGTCATCCTTCTACCCCCTCATTATTCCCGTTTCCTTATTTCCATCCCATAGTTATCCCATTGCTCCTCTTTCTCGTTCTCTCTCTTCCTCTTCTATTTTCCACTCAAGTTCTTTTGTCTTCTAACCCTGTCGGAATTCCCTCCAGCTGGCGCTACTCTCATTCCCTCTATGCACCGTTCCACGCTTTCCTTCTTTAGTTTTTCAACCAGTTTCTCAACCTTTTCCATAGCTGCCATCCTTTCCTTCTCTTCATTATCTAGCTTTTTTCTTCACTCTTACTTTTTAGTCTCACTTGCTTTTTCCTCTCTTTTCACCACCTCTTTCCACTATGTCCTGTTTTTTTCCTCTCTTCTCTTTCATCTCTTACCCTTTCTTCAATCATCTTCAATTCCTCTTCAAACTTCTTTTCCGACCGTTTTTCCTCTTCTTCCCATTTCTTTTCCCATTCCGCCCTCATATTTCTTATATCTTCTTTTTACTCTCATCATCTCCGCTATCTCATTTATCTTCTTAGTGATTTCCTTCATTTCGCCCCCTCCCCCTCTTCCCGTCTTTGACCTTTCTGTAGTGAACTCTGTCACTTCACGCTCCTTATGAACGGGTTCAGCTACTCTCCTAAGTCAGCCCTTTTCTTCTTTGTCTCTTCCTCTTTAACTTTCTCTGGGCTCCTTTGGTTCCTCTTATTTCCCAATTTTTCCGCCTGGCTAAAACTCTGCTGTAGGTTAATTTTCCTAAAATCCCTCTCCCACCTGCCTGCTTTTTCCCTTGTTCACCTCTTTACACCTGTAGTTCCCGTTAGCGTGCCCTCTCTCGTTGCCACTTCTTCCGCTAGAGTCCCCTCCAGCGCCGCCGGTATCTCAAAGACTAATAAGTTCCTCTTCCTCAGTCCCGTTACCCGCGGTTCCTACAACTATTTCCGTGATCTGTACAAATTATAGTTATAAAGTATGCTTAAATTTATGGATATTTGGTAGTTAATGGGTTAATTCGTTTGTCTTAATTTCTACATGCAATATTTTTCAATTAAATTACATATATATTAAATATTTTCAGCTAATCCAAATCCGTGCAACGGAAGGTACTCAAAAGATTCGTTGAATCGGCACAAGAAGAGATGTTACGGAAATTTTGTCAACAGTGGAACGGAAGAACTTTCCAATCATTAAACGTTCATTTTCAATAAGCGTATTTATGTTTTAAGTAAGAAAAAAGCGAAAATTCCTGTAAATAATTTTTTCAACCAGTTTATAAATAAACTTTTTTCTAAAAAAGGTTTGTTAAATTGTTCTACACGCCAAATCATAACTGTTTACTAAAAAGAAGGTAATGACTCTAATTAATGCGTTCCGGTTGATATTACCAAAAGTAAGTTTACATAATCGCATTTTATTATATATGGTGCGTTAATATGTTAAACATCCCGGTTTTAATGCTCTGAGAACAACATTTATTACAAAAATTTAATCTCAGTAAAAAAAGCTTTTTTTGGTGCACGTGAAACTGCAATGAAAAAGCGACAAGTGCAAGACCCCGGGCTTGAACCGAGATCCTTTGGCTCGCGAGGTAGAAAATCAGTCGTCGCGCCACGGCCGCCACCTACATTGAACTGTTCTGCTCGCTCTCCTATAGTAATTAGATACACCTGACGTGTACCCACACGTGAAAATTGTAACTAGTAATATTTGATATCCAAGTACCAGCAAATTATTGAAACACAATGTCATCCTAATCCCCAATGTAGACGCTGCATCTGTTCAATTTAGGAAATTTCGCTTCCAATATTTGTCAGCCACTTTGCTCGCATTTCACAATGTTGTTGTAATCCCGCCTTGGACGTCTAATGTACTTGTGCATACAGTTCTGAGTGAATAAATCATTGATGACGCTTAATTTATATTTATATTCTTATTACTTCTATTGACTATAAATAGGACTTTTGAACGGTTATCCTTTTTTAATAACCGTTAGTAATATTTACTACTCAAGCACTAGCGACATGTTGAATAGTCGTTTTCTTTAAACAGGACTTTTGATACGGTTGTCCTTTTTTAATAACAGTTAGTAATATTTACTACTCAGGCTCTAGCAAGATATTGAGTAGTCGTATTCCTGAAACACGATGTCATCCTACTCCCCAATGTAGACGCTGCAGCTTTGTCAATTTAGGACATTTCCCTTCCAATGTTTGTACAGCCACTTTGCTCTCATTTCACCATGTCTTTGTAATCCCGCCTTGGACGTCTAATATGCTTTTGCATACAGTTCGGAGTGAATAACTCATTGATGACGCTTAATTTATATTTATAGTCTTATTACTTTTATTGACTATAAATAGGACTTTTGATACGGTTATCCTTTTTTAATAACCGTTATTAATATTTACTACTCAAGCACTAGCAAGTTGTTGAATAGTCGTTTTTTGAAACATAATATTATCCTGATCCCCAATGTAGACGCAGCATCTTTGTCAATTTAGGACGTTTCGCTTCCAAAATTTGTACGGCCACTTTGCTCTCATTTCACCATGTCGTTGTAATCCCGCCTTGGAGTCTAATGTGCATATGCCTACAGTTCTGCTAGAATAACTCATTGATGTCGCATAAATTTATATTAATATTCTTAAAAACTTGAACTTCTAAAGCTAGTATTTCCCTGGTAGAAATGAATCTAAGAACTGGCAGTAACTAGCCAGTTACTAGCCAGTTCTTAGGTTTCAATCTAGTTTATACCTAGTAACTGGCCACTTCTTAGATTCATTTCTACCAGGGACCATGAGGAAACTTGTTGAAAATATCAATATTTGCTTTTTCTTATATTCTTTCGATGAACGGCCTTATCTCTTTGGGTTAATCAATATTTCAAAAGAATGTATACAACGAAATGACAGTTTCTATAGTGACACCTCTTCCAATATACATTGAATTATTCGGAAAACATCGAAAAATTAATAGTAGCGTTCGAAAAACAAACAAATACATCACTATTTTGAAACAGTTTCTTATAATAAATGTATTGGTTGAGCAGAATAAAGCTTGAAATAAATCTTTTTCTCGGACTACTTAGTGAAAATCTCCGAAAATGCTGCGTACATAAGATGTTTGTTTCACTAAAAAATGGCTAAAAAATCATATTCTTAAGAGATTTCTTAATGAAAAGCTCTACCTAATGAAACAGAGTGCACTTGTGTCGTCAGAGTCGAGTGAAATGTGAGAAAATATTGTTATAGAACACTAAACTTTAAGTGAAAACTCAAAGGTACCTATATATCGACGGCTGAGTGGAAAACGCTCTATCTCGGCTGCCGTTCCAAGAATGCTCAATCTCGGCTACCGTTTCAAGAACGCTCTATCTTGGCTACCGGTTCAAGAACGTTCTATCTCGCAGCGAGTTTATTTTTAAGAATTTTCTACGTCTTTTGTATCCTAGATGTCTACCATAACAAAATCGCAGAAAATTATTCGCATCTGGGATAAACAAGTCTTAAAAATAAACTAGCTCCGAGAGTGTCTTTGAATCTGCCGCCGAGATAGAGAATTCTTGAACCAGCAGCCGAGACAGAGCGAACTTGGAGCGGCAGTCGAGATAGAGCGTTTTTGGTGTGGCAGTCGAAATAGAGCATTCTGCCAGATAGAGCCGTCGATATGCAAGATATCTGTATTTTATATATAAACAGCTGTAACTTTGGAATAATTTGTACTTGCTGTTTATATATATATATCAAAAACAGAAACGTGCCTTCAGAGCTAAGTGAAATGAATAAAACATCACTTTCTTTCACGAACTTTTTAGTGAAAGCTCTAAAATTGCTTTGTACGCAAGAAATATATTTTCTATCTTAAAACACAATTTTTGCTGCAAGCTTCTTCCACAGCCGGTGCTCGTATTTTCCGAGTGGAACGATGGTGAATTGGGTAATTTAAACAATTTTTAGTCCTGTTATCATCTCGGCTTTGCAGAGCATCATTTAGAAGTAAATTTTGCAACGCGCCTTCTTCTTTCATAGTCTGCGATAAAGGTTTATTGCATTGCTAGTATTTTCAAGCGCCATCAGCTTCTTGTTGTCTGGCTCCGCAATCTTCTCATTGGCATTGAACATTTGCAGAAGAATGACCTGTTTGATGTGTCATTTATTTGATCGTTCCTCTGCCTCCTTGGTCTTCTGTAGCTTGTTATGCTTCAGGATTATAGGCGCCTCTATTTTGGGAAAGATCTACGACGTAAACTTCTTCTTGGCACTAAAATAAGTTCGTGTTTCGACACACAGCTCGATACCAGCCAATCAAGTAGATCTCGAGTGTATAATACCCAGCTGAGCACAAGACCATTTTAAATACTGCTCAGCGAAAACCTCACTGACGATTTCCTCGATTTTTACTCAAAAATAAGTTTGTGTATAGACGTACACATAGGTATCAGCCAGTGGAGCGGATCACGGGGTTCGGGTTATAATATGCAGCTGGGTACAAGAACTTATTAAATACTGCTCGGCTTAGAGAAAAATTCACCAGCGGTTTCCCCGTTTTTTACTAAAAAATAAGTTTGTGTTTCGACGCCAAGGCGGTACCAGTTGGATACCAGAGAATCGCGATACCAGAGATTGTTTCTCAAAGAAGCATTTCAAATGTTATCGAGCTCCGCTATTTATTCGAAATTGTAATCAGCTCTACCTGCTCGTATCGGGCTGCGCATGAGTGGATAAACATATTTTGCAATAAACACCAAAATAATATTTAGAGATGTTTTCTCAAAGCAACATTTAATAAGTTCGTGTCCCCAGCGGTGTATTCAGCACTCGAGATCTGTCATCGCACCTTCAATACACAGAATCGTAGAAAAATGTATTAATTCTGCAATGCCGAACTATTTTAGGGTAATGAAACATAGGTACCCGAATTGAGTGAAATCGGAAAAAAGCTGATTACAGCGGTATTCAAATGCTGTATTATTCATTATTATTTATTATTAATTCCCTCTTTATGTACAAGAAGACTTAAATAACGAAGATTTCAAAATGCATGTTTAACATAAAGGTTACGCAACAATTGGCACGCCTGAACGGTCGTGATCCACGAGCTAACTGGTAAGATCGGTCGGACTGTTGTTCTACCAGCCAACGAGCTACAAGTTACTTGGGACGCCTCTGGCCATCAGCAGTTGCGTTTCTCGGAAAACGCATTAGAAACTGCTTGGTCGCCTGTTTTACAACGGCAACGTCTGATCATGCGTCAGAATTTCGATACCAGATGTTCAGATGAAATGCAGGAGCTGTACTGAAATCATTTTAACTTACTGTACTAGAATAGGGCATGTTAGATACAGTTGATAAGAACTACGAACCTATTAAATAAATGGTATTTCTTCTTCTCGTAACGTAAACCGCAAAGAACTCATAAGTAACCCAAGCGGTTTTCTACCAAGTATCAAAAAGTATCCCAAGCAGTATTCTACGAAATAAACCAAGTCGTTTGTTGCCAAGTATCCAGATAAGCAACCAGAAGAATATCCAAGTAAATATTCTTTAACGTAAACCGATGAGTATCGTGATACAAATTACTTGGATCGCCGTTCGCCATTTACAGCTGCTTTTCTCAGAAAACGCGTCGGAAGCTCCACAGTCCTCTGCTTCGCGACAACAACGTCGACTCACGCGTCAGTCTAATGAGTGTACTAGAGTTGAGCATGTTGGATACAGTTGATACAAACTACGACCATAGTATAGTTTCTCGCCGGTAAGATGGATTGGACTGTTGTTCTGCCAGCCACCGAGCTGTTCCTTCTTCGACTTCTTGTCATCTCTCGCTATCTTTTAAATCCGCTTACTACGCAAAATTAATGCTGATGCTCGTTAATATGGGGTTAGGTAAACAATAACAACAATAACTTGTTGCGCTTGACGACCATCTGAAGTTGCGCGCTTAGTCTTACACATAACCTTCGTCGAAATCGGCGCATTAAATCATTATTTTCTCAAAAAGGGCTTCTTATTTTTACTTGTGTTCATTACGACTTTTGATTAGGAGACTATAAACTACATCGTATCAAAATTTCAGCCAATTTCACCGGGAACCACAATCCCATTTGATTCCTTCGGGGTCCTTTGCGTCTAATAATATGCAGCGAGCCATTTCCATCAAGGATCGATTTTTTCTTTCTGCGACTCCATTCTGTTGCGGCGAATATGCAGCTGTATACTGCATCCGAATGCCTTCTGTCCGGAGATATCTCTGTAGATCGTCATTTACATATTCCCTTCCTTGATCTGATCTTATAATTTTAGGCTTCTTGCCGTACTGCGTTTTTGTCATCTCGACAAAATTCTTTATGCATGTTGGAGCCTCACTTTTATAACGTAGGAAGAACGTCGTACAGTATCTCGAGTAGTCGTCAATGATGGTTAATATATACCTTTTCTGGCTCGGCGTGACTGTCCGCAAGGGACCGCAAACATCTGTATGCACGAGGTCTAATATAGCCTGTGATTTCTTTATTGCTTCTTTCGGGAAGGGCGAGCGTGCCATCTTTCCTTTAGCGCAGCACTCGCATGTCTCCTGTATTCCGCAGTCCTTTATGACTATACCTGTGGCCAGTTCCTTCCGCGCTAAGTCCTTTATGTCATCAATATCTCGATGTCCAAAACGCCTGTGCGACGTGTGCTGACAGTCCTCTCTGTGCCCCGGGTTTATTGCTCCGCTGGCCGCGCAGGCCCTTTCAGCGGTCCTAATCTGGAAAAGATCCGGGGACAAGTCTGCAATTGCTCTAAGCTCTCCATTTTTTGTGATGCGACAGTCGTTGTTTTCGAAGGTAGTTTTAAATCCGCTCTTCGACAGTTTCTTCACCGACAATAAACTTGAACTCAGAGTAGGCACGTACAGGACATCTGCGACGCACATTTCTGAAATTTTATTGTCTTCAACGACGCACTTTATGACGCCTTTCCCGACGCCTTTCACCTCTGCCAGTTTTTCCTCGTCTGCAAGGCGTACACAGCCTTTTCTGCTTGAATCCAAATGGGTGAAAAAATTTCGGCTGTTGACCATATGGCTGGTCGCGCCTGAATCGACTACCCAACATTCCGTGGGTTTTTCCGTCGTCTTGCCGATCAAAGCTTTTCCCATAACTGGCTTCGACGAAACTGCGAGGTTACAAAAGTCTAACACTGGAGATTCGTGCGTGATTTTATTTGCCTTTTCCTGCTTACTTTTCCATTTTGCGTATCGTTTACACTCAGCCTTTACATGTCCTGGCTTTTTGCAGAAAAAGCACTTGCTGGTAGTGGTCGCTTGATGCGCTGCCTTCATTGCTGATTCGCCTCTGCACGAGTGTTCCTTCAACTCTTGGCTCCCCTTACGTTTTCTATACTCGTTAATTAACTTGCTTTTTACAAGCTGCAACGTAAAATCCTTATCGGGCCTACTCTCTAATGTCGTGACGAGAGTATCATACGAGTCGGGTAGACTGCCAAGCAATAGCGCTGCCACTAGAGTGTCTGGTAGATCCATTTCGAGTGCCGACAACTGACTCACATATTGTGAAAATTTATTTAAATGCTCCTCCATATTGCCACTTTCTTTCAGCACTAAACGACACAATCCTTTTAATAGGTGGACTTTATTTGTGAGCGTTGACTTTTGATGATATTCTTTCAGTGAATTCCAAGCTTCACGCGCCGATTTTGCGTTCCTTATGTGCTGTAATTGGTCGTCTTCGACCGTAAGACCGATTAAAGCACGCGCACTATCGTTCTTATCATCCCAATCATCTGGTACTTTATCAGTTGGTTTTTCTTCACTTATCACTTTCCATAGTTTTTCGCGAATCATCGTGAGTTCCATTTTGTAGCTCCACACTGGATAGTTCTCACCGTTAAGTTTCTGTACTCCGTATCGCGTTCCGCTTTCTGCCATTTTACAACAAGTTTTTACACTTCACGAGAAACTGTTTTTTAGTCTTTTATAATAAACTGGCTTGCACTTTGTATTTCACACTAGGGACTGGGCCCATAACCTGTTGGAGTTTATTGAGATTTATTTATTTATTTATAAGGTAAACTTTATTTATAAACAAACAATAGTCGCAATATACAGTGCACTAGTATGATGGTAAAAGATACAAGGTATGAATGTTAAAGATATTGCAAAGTAAACGCTGTATTGATATTCGCTGTAGTATACGATGTCGTGTGCTCAGTGGCTGTTGTCGAACTGAGGGCTGTCCTCCTTGCTGCTGCGCTCAGCGGTCCCTTCGGGTCCAGGCCATAAAACTGCAGGTCAGTTTTCCGAGGCTCTTCCGTGTGCGTGGGTGTCTAGATCAGTGTGTAGGTATCTAGACTGGTGTATGTGTGTGTGTGTAAATATCGTTGTATTCCAACAGTATGAAAAGTTTTTACATACTTACATAAAATTGACTGAATTAGTGGCAAGAGGTTCGGTTCTCTCAAGGTGGATAATACAGAGGAAAAATTAATCACATGACCGTCTTACTCTTACCCCTCTTTTGCTTTGCTTTTGCTGTTCTGGCTCAAAAAAAAGTTGTAATTAATTTTATAATTTGTATAAAATCTGACTCTGTTTTACTGAAATTTTAACTAATATTTTTCAATGTTTATACGAGCTCGTCCATGAGTCAGATGTCATTGTTCTTATAGTCTATTTTCACCTTAATATGCATGTCTATTTTAAAATGCAGACCAAAGCGTGCAAAAGGAAAGAAAATAAGGGGTAGAAAAAAGTATGTACAGTAATTTACTTCGGTGTACGCATTAGAAATAAGCGGCTTGACTAAACTCTGTCATGACGCTAATAAGAGATGGCAGACAAGTTATTAACTGAATTCATAAATAGATGTGGGTGTATAGTTAGAAAAACGTCGTAAACAGTATACTCGTGGTTATAACATTCACAAGAAAAAAAGAGCATTTTTCACAAAGTACAGGTAGACCTCGAGGTAGACTGTGTGTTCAAGATGCATTGCTCGTACTCATTTTTTCTAGTAACTGCTTTTGCAATGTGGCGGCCAAGAAGTTGGGACGATTCGAAAATTTTAACAGCATTATACACATTGTACAGTATAATTTCATTTACAGTGTATTATACCTTCATGATCTCAGAGATGATAGATATCGTATTTTTGACAGAAAATGTTCAGCAAGTAACGGAAAATATGATACAACTGATAAATGTGATCAATGTATCCCAGAAAAGCCTTTGTTTCTTTTTAAAGCGAAACAAAATAATAAAATTTAAGGATTATTTTTTCGAAGATATGACTTTGCCACAGTCTCCTAAGGAAAAAGAGATCCAAAAGTCATTCGACGACGAGTCCAAGTAAGATTGATTAACTATTTTTTTTTTCTCGTGGTAATCACATCTTGACTGACGCAACGTTTGTCTGCGTTCGATTTTTTTTCAGAGGAAATACACAAAAACTATTTGCTCTCTATACCGTATCTGTATTTTCATATGTATACCTGCCTATTTTAATATCAAAAAACCGCGAAGACAGAGTATTGCCATACAGAGCATGGAGGCCTTACACCCTAGAAAATATCAATAATTATTATATCGCCTACTTCCATGAAAGTTGGGCAGTCACCATAGCCGCGACGGGAAACGCAGCAACCGAAACGTTGGTCAGTGGATTCATGATTCAAATCTGTGCGCAGTTTGAAATTCTGGAAAATCGCTTCATGCAGTTGCCAAAGATTTTGAAGGAGATGCGAGAGAACGGAGAATCAGAGAGCAGCGTCCTGGCGACGGAGAGAAGTATGATTGTCAAGCTTATACATCATCACTGGCGCATCTTTGAGTGAGTTTATGAAATAATTTTAATTTTGATACCTGAAATTTAATAAATTATTTGTGAAAACATTCAGTTAGAGCGAAATATCGCGAAAAATAAAGGAAACAATATCATTTGATTTGGAAAAATCTCGAAAGTTTTATAATTTTTCGCTCTTTTCAAACGTAGACAATCATAACGATTTTTGTTAAATTCATGAGAATGGCTATACTTTTTGTTGAATTCGGATATAGACGAGAAAAAATTAAATGGGCTGGGCTCGATTTGGTAGGAACACTTTTCTCTCGTATCTGCATGTCCCGTAGAACAAGAAAAAAAATGGAGTGATGTATATTTTAATTTTTTTTTTAATTTTTGAATGCTCTATAACTGAATGTTTTTTTTGTGGATTTCCTTTTATATATTTTGTCGATATTAGGATGACAGAGCTGTTCAACGACATTTTCGTTTTTGTTATTTTATCACAATTCATGACGAGTATCACTGTTTTGTGCGTTAGCACATACAACCTGGCATTGTGCAGATCTGTAGACAATGATTTTATCGCAATATTTATGTACGTACTTTGCATGTTGCTGCAAATTTTTATGTACACCTGGTACGGAAATGAAATAACATTAAGGGTAAGGACAGTGATTGACTTAAGGGGTCTGAATGTTAATTCAAAATTCGCGCCACAATTGGCCAACTAATTACTATATATCTAATAATAATAAAAAACATTTGACAAACCACGACATTGTGATTTTTATTATTAGTTATACGTAAATTAGTTTTTAATATAATAACGACGCGATGATTCGGATCCTCTTATATATAATAGTTTTTATATCTATTGGAACTCTTATACCATCTTTCAGATGAATTTTTTATAGAGTATGGATTTGGGAAATCATATATTTCTCTCTGACTGGAGATCACTGAGTCCTCCAACCATAAAAAATATGTTGATTGTAGCCCAAAGAACGATGAAACCTATCATTTTGAGTAGTGGATATGTAATCACGTTGTCAAATGTCGCCTTCACTAGTGTGAGTAAAAGCATTGTTTTCAATTCATAATAATTATTCTTCAAATTATTTATTCCGTTGTTTTTCAGATTGTTAAAACATCGTACTCCGTATTTAATGTTTTGAGTGTATGAATTTGTTAGATAAAATAAATTATTTACGTACAAAATATTAATCTTCTGCATCACCTGTTACATGTCATGCACAAATCTTTCAAAAATTATTATCTTTCATAAAAAGTGCTTCTTATATTCTTCTAATTTAAACTTTCGTTACTACTGAAATAAAAAAATAAACTTAAATATATATGTATAAACTCTATCACTCGCCGACGATGACTTTAAATTAAGATGAATAATTATTAATCACTGCGAGTCATTTGGTTTAATATTTGCCGACGTTTCGGACGTAATAAACCGGTCCTTGTCCCGGCATAAACAATAAAAACATTCTTGACTCACATACATAGAGTGGTAGTTTCATAGTTTTATCGAGAGATACATTAAAGCCCGCCTGTATAGAAGACAGAGAGCTGCGGTAAAGATGTTATACTCTTGCACGCACTGCACCTCTTGCCTATCGAACATACATATACACATACGTTATAAGACACATGCGAGATAAAACTCTAGTCAACTACCGTTCCATATATGTAATTCACAAGAGTGTTTTTATTGTTTATGCCTAATGGAGAAGAAACGGTATATTACTTCTAAAACGTCGACAAATATTAAACCAAATAACTCGCAGAGATCAATAAATTATTCTTCCTAATTTAAAAGAAAACTTATAATTTAAGCTCACCTGTTAGTAATGCCAACTCTCCTAAAACATTGTTATACTTATGATTTTTGTCATCAAAAAATCAATTTTCACAACTTTATATATATTTGCCTCTAATAAACAGAGAATCTTCATCTAATGTCACTTGCTCTGCTGTTTGTTTAACGTATAACAAAGACTTGGAACATACATTTCAATTGTAGGTATGTAATACCTCGTATTAGTTTAAATTGTCATATCGTAAGATCGCAACTACTTCAAATAGGTACTATAGTTAGTAATTATACGCGCATACATATCTTAGAACATCTGAGTCCATATCAAGTCCATGCGTCTCATAAGGTATTAGTAAGCAACCGTTTATGTATCGGATCGACATAATTTTTTTCCCTGAAGATACTTTATATAGAAAGAAGAAGTAGAAAACGCTATATTTCATAATTACACATGGTGTATAATCCATAAATTACAGAATCGCATATATTGGACTTTAATACTTATGCTACTATTAAACTCTCCTTTTGTAAAGTCAAGTTTTTAAGATTATCAGCGGGCAATAAAATCCTGTATTCATCACTTTTTTGGAATGTTAATAACTCCATACTCGATCTTAAAAAGCCTACTTTACGCAGTTGGTACTCAAAAATATGCTATTATTTACATGTTAAAAAATGGCTCTATAACTTGGTAAGAATAAAAAACAATAGAAACGCATTAGTAGTACTTAAGTCCAAAACCCTATGCGCCCGATTTCATTGTTTCTGCAATAATAAAAATTTAAAAAACGCACTCTAGTTAATCATTTTGCAATAATAAAAATTATTAGCTAATTATGAACGTATTCCTATTACAAATATTGAAGTTAAAAACTAATTAGATTTGCGAATTTGTTCACATCAGCAAAGCAGTTTTGTGCTTGTATCATTCATTCTTGATAACTGTCGTATCTGTAGAACAATCACAAGCTGTAGATAAAATTAGCGGAAAACTCGTGTATTCAGTATCTTAACGTATCCCAAGAAAGTCAGTATTAACAAAGAGTGTTGTAAAATACAAGTATATTCTTCATAAGTATTACGCGAGTAAAAGTGACGAATCGCATATTTAATTTTTTTTCTAAGTCGTAAAATTTGTATCTGAAAATGTCCCAACGCACAAAGAAAAAAGTTTGCGTGATAGGTGCTGGAGCTGCTGGTTTGTGTGCTGCCAAGTTTTTATCCCTAGATCAAGATTTCTTTGAGTTTATTGTATTTGAAAGAAATAACGTCATAGGCGGCACTTGGGTTTACACAGAGAGCACAGGCAACGACGAGTATGGACTACCAATCCATACTAGCATGTATAAAAATTTAAGGTGATAGAAAAAGTGAAACTTTTGGAACCGAAATCGATTTATAAATGTATAAGTAGTTCTGGATTACTAATAAGGCTTATTTTCAGAACAAACGTACCCAGAGAAATTATGAATTTTCCAGATTTTCAAAAACTGGGAGGTGATGATGGAATACATTGCTGTGTGACGCACGAAGATTTGTTGAAATATTTGAATGATTATGCTGATTTTTTCGAATTACGGAAATTTATACAGGTGAACATAACAATTAAATACTGTTTAATTTTACTAAAATACAATTGCTTTAGTTTAACACAATAGTTGAAAGAGTTTCTCCGGAAATCGCGGATGACGAACGGACCACAACTTGGAATGTATCTGTAAAAAATTTGAAAAATAGTGAGATATCGAAATTAAAATTTGATGCAGTTATGATTTGCAACGGGTAAAATATGACCTACGTCAACAGATATTAAGTTTACTAGCTGTATGAATATCATGTACTACATATTTTTAGGCATTACGCAGTTCCTAGAATTCCTGCAATATCCGGAATAGAAACCTTTCCTGGCAAAATACTACACAGTCATTCCTACAGAAAACCAGAAGAGTTTGATGGCCAAAGAGTCGTTGTATTAGGTGCATATGTCTCTGGCATTGATATATCTTCCGAGATAAGCCATTATGCTTCCAAAGTTTATTTGAGTCACAATAAAAACCAGTAAGAACATTATATATGTACATAATTTCGCCATCATTATATAATATAACACAATTTTTGAATACGGAAATTTCAGACTAAAATGCGAATTATCATCGAAAATTAAACAAGTTGCTGGGGTCCAGGAAATTGAAGGAAAAAAAATTATACTAAGCGATGGAACAACAGTTGTAGCTGATAGTTTTATCTACTGCACAGGGTATCTGTACGTCTATCCATTTTTGGATAAAAATTGCGACATCGTCGTTGACGACAATCACGTCACACCTTTGTATAAACATTTGATAAATATTCATCACCCTTCGATGTGTTTTGTTGGTTTGGGTAATACTGTTTTGCCTTTTTTGATGTTTTATACTCAGGTACATTAATTTATTCACTATTCACAACTAATATGGGGGACTGGGGCAAAGCGGACCAAATACTCTAGCTAATTTTCAACATCGCGATACCTATCGGGACCGGTTCTAAACTTATATTCAAACACCAAGTATGTTATAAAAATTGTGTAGAGTGTATGGGAAAAATCTAAAGAGCCTGGGTGGTATAGTGATGTTGAATTTTTCATCAATTTACAAAATTTCTTGATTTATCTGACAGAAGTCTTCCAGATTAATGTGGCTTAAAACTGATGGTCCTATAGGTAGATCAGTAAAAAAAGCTTCGAAAATCAACCTAGTAAAAGGCTAGTTGTGTAGCGCTGCGTCTTTCGCACTTTCACATGTTCTTCTAGATGTTGTCTCTATCCGCGGCAGCCTCGCGGTTCGGCTAGCTCGCGGCGTCGACTGTAGGTCGGCGCCGCTGATATTTTCAAGCTGGCCTACACAAAAACACTTATTGCATGCAAATGATCGAACACTGGATTTAACTGTCTCTACGATATTATAGTTTATTCACTTTAAATCAAACCAAGGATTTCAATACAAACAGAAGATTTACAAAACAAGTAAACGCTCGTACGCTCGAAAGCTAATCCCGTTACATGGAAACAATGCAGGCGAAGTTTCGGTGGCACGAAACTTCACCAGCATTAAACGAAAACGTTCGCACGCACCAAGAATATCGAGTCGACTTACCATTGCGCTTTTCGTTGAGGCTAACTCGCAGGAAATGGAAGGCGTCCCTTCCGACCTCGGGCGGCTAAAGATGAACACTAGGTGATTGCTGTTCGCGTGGACGCTTCGCTGGTCCTCTCGTTCTCTCCGTGATCCAGGAAACTCTCGGTTTCGGTCGACGATAATTGCGGTGCGATATGCGAGTGGTCACGAGTATGTCTGCTCTATTTCACGGCGCGCGGTAATCTACCTTTTCGGTCTCTTGCCGAAAATCCTCGCACCTATCCTTTATCTCCTGCGTCCTCCCTTCCCTACCTGCTAATCGTTCCCTCTTGTCTAACTCGGACGTTGCGTGATGTCTTCGACGAGACCGCGTTAATATAAACCGTGACGCTCGTTACAAGCTATTTCGATGATTAAGTAACAATAAATCTACTTCAAACATTTAGGTATGCCGTTTTGCCCCGGTCTCCCCTAATTGGTAAATTTTAAATATAATTGATAATTATTCAACTGGTAATTATTTAATTTACGCAGGTACAATACTTTTTATTGATGTTAAAAGGTGTAGTAAAGCTGCCATCCCGAGATGTGATGTTAGAGCAATTAAAATCCGAAAAAATAATAAGGAATAAAGATTATCATAAATTTGACTGCAAGCAGTGGGCATATTATAAAGATTTGTCCGAAGAAGGGAAATTTGAACCACCAGCTAATTTTTATAAAAATGGCTTTGAAGCATGGAAAATTTTACGCGGCCGATATCCAGTGAATAGCAAATATTATAAATTTATTTTACTAGAAGATGGAGAGTCAGTAAAGTATATAAAACCAGATGGTTCCGACTTCCTCGATTCAGAAACGAAGGGATGCGTTTTTCAATGTTAAAGAAGTTTAGTAAATAGTACAAGGAATGGATGTAATGTTCTATACTAATAAAATAAATGGCAGTTTTTAAACATAATTTTTATTACTAATAACATACTGATTACACTTCGATTAACCAAATACAGTAAAATGTTGACATGATTACAGTCATTATAATGCATGTATAAAAAATATATGTTTATATAAAAAACTTTGAAGTCGAATTACTTCAATTATATCAAGATCGATGTCACGTAGAGCTTTCCGTCCATTATTCACATCCAAAATTGATTTTAACAAAGTAGTTAACATTTGAAGAGACTAACAAAGATTGATAGGAAATTACGTAAGACACGTTGTAGCAAAATTGCTTCAACGACGCATAGCAAGGATCCTGCAGCAGACTTACAGCAAGCTTACTATATGGGTATCGTTGTGTACTTACGAACGCAACTTTACATTCAAATTGCAGAAACATTGCAAAACTAAAATTGAAGTTGTTACTTTGCAGCATAATTGCACTATGCTTGCAGCTAGGAATTGCCTGTGTTGACGTACATCAGAATTGCAGAAGAATTGCAATAAAGACTGCAAATTTTTTTTCTATACATGTTACTTTTTTACTACTGCTATTTTTACGCAATTCTGCTGCACGTATGAATTTGGCTTTCCCAATTTGATTGTTACTCTGATGGATGCTAAATTGAACTTGAAAATTATTAATCTATGTTTTCTTGCATAAGTTCACCCAATTCTGCTGCAAAGCGTGTGACGAACGTAACGATCTTCAATGCTGCTGCAATTCTGCTGCGCAATTTCGTATTATTTCTTATGATATATTTTATTTTATAAACACACATTATAATCAATGTACAACTAATTTGTCCCGGCACTCCGTACACGTATGCGGTTAGTAGCATTGTTTCGCTCTATTCTTAGCATCAGGTACTTGGCACAGGAATAAGCAAACTTGTATAATACATTCATTAGAGTCAGCGAGTCTATAATTCTCTTCTTTACTGAACCATCTCCATTTCTACTACCTCTTTCCTGTCCTAACAAGGGTATCAAATATTTATACAGATAACTACCCATAAGTACAGACACTTGGTATAATAGGCATGAATAATCGAATATCAGTACGCCCAATCCTACCGTATAGCATGTGATCCGGCAGCAGTTGCACTTGAAGCACAAGCGATCTTTTCTACAATGAGTTTAAGACCTTTTGTACGTGTGTTGCCATCATGTCTCTTGAATTCACAGTTTGTTATTCGGTATAAATTTTTCATATTTTGTAATTATTAACATGAAAGTACTTCCAATAAGTTTTGGTTTATTAACCGTATGCGGATTTTGGAGACCCGTCAGTTTTGACTCGTTTATTCCAAAATACATGTACAATTGTTACTCAATATTTATGTGCTTTTTAATCTACACCTTCACCGTAAGTCACTTAATAGATATTGTGATAAGTGCAGATGATTTTGAAAGCTTGACTGGAAGTTGCTTTATGCTGTTGTCCATGATGAATGTTTGTTGCAAAATGACGAATATTTTATACTTTCGTAACAATATCGTAGAGTTATTAGAAATACTTGCTAGTGATCATTGTACTGCTAAAGATGTGATAGAGCAGGAAATAGAGAAAAAGTTTCATAAAAGAGCTAGGTTTGTAACATTTTTTATTCTAGAACTGAAATAATCATTACATTTTCATAACAATTTATTTTATCTATAGATCTGTTACTCTATGTTATTGGATATTAACGGAAACAACGTGTATGTTAATAACATTACGAACATTTTTCGGAAGCCCCAAACAAATTTTACCTTTCAAGTCTTGGATCCCCTACGAAATAACAACACTGGCTATTTATTGGATAACATTTTTTCATCAAACTATTGCACACGTAGCAGCAGCTAATTTACAAATTGCTAATGAAACTTTGATATGTGGTCTAATGATACAAGCGTGTTCGCAATTGGAAATATTGAAATACCGATTGAACAGGATACCTGAAGATTCTAAAATTGATAAACTGGCTTTACAGAGTATTATTGGAAATTATGATCAAAGTGCTAATAAAAACGATACAAAGAAATTATTGGTGAATTGTATTGAACATCATCGACGTATTATCGAGTGAGTTTTTTTTAAATATTTTACCTTGATTATACCTATCAGTACGGGTATTTACTAATATTCATTGCAGATTTTCTGAAAAGTTAAATAGCACCTTCAGCATAATATTGTTTGTTCAATTTGCTATTAGTTCGCTAGTGCTATGCTCAAGCGTGTATTTATTATCAAAAATGAAATTAGTTAGTGTACAATTTATGTCACTCTCCTTATACTTATCCTGCATGCTTTATCAGATATTTCTGTTCTGCTGGTATGGGAATGAAGTTATATTACAGGTGAATAAATAATAATTAAAAATTGCTTGTTTTCTACTTGTCTAGTATCTTAATATTCTTTGTGTCCAGAGTCTTGATTTAGGAAATGCTGTTTACTATATGGATTGGACTATATTGAGCACAGAAGATAAGAAGAAATTATTAATAGTCATGTTATTAGTCCGAAAACCTATAAAATTTACAAGCAGTTTCCTTGTCAGTCTATCAATTGAATCATATTGTAAAGTGAGTTTCAAGAGAGATAGAAAAATGCGATTTTTAAAAATTACTCCTTCATAAATAAAGAAGTTTTGATTATTTCAGATATTGAAAACATCATATTCAGTTTTCAATCTATTACAAAGAACATCTATATAACAATTTGCTAGGCATGTTAAATAGTTTTACTGTATTTTGAAGTGAGTAATGAAATTTTACTTGTATATATTTCCATGCATACAAATTTTTCAACATTTAAGAAATGTATTAATTGCTGCCAAATGTTAATTAATTGTACGAATCGGAGTTGCTCGTGTATAAAAATATATTTAATACATAAATAAATGTACAGCATTGAATTTAAAACTATTTCTTCATTTAACACATAAGTATCTCTGTAATATTACGACAGTATATACGAAGAGTAGCAATAATTGTACAGAAATGTTCTACTATATATAGTTTACGGAGTAGAAAAAAATTCATTCTTCCCGATGATAAGTAAAGTATAAATTATACTGCCGTGTATCAATAATTGTAGAGCAGAATAGAAAGACGTCGTTCGATTGTCAACCCCTTACTCTGCGTAAGACACTATCGATTGTATGCGGAAATGCGACCTATGGAATAATTGTCTGACTTTTAATAGTTCCCGGCTATATTTTATAATTGCAGATGGTGTATAAATATAGTCCATAAATTGCAGATTCGCATGTAGAGCTACATTTAAATTAAATTGCAGGCTGCTTATTCCTTTGTTCCACAATGGACTTTAATAATTATCCCTGATAAAAATAGTCGACAAGGTTCGATTCAATTTTCAATCGAATTTGAAGCTATATCTGAATCCCACTTTTTGTATTAGAACTCGATTGGATTAATAAAATTC
>UCOJ01001751.1:0-21999 GCA_900474305.1 Cecidostiba fungosa
CTACTATTACGCCCTGCCCAGTTATTATGCAGTGAGCGACGAAAGGTCGAGTGATGTTTCTGCGATGCATATTTACCGACCAAGACATATTTTTTTCTTGCACAATTGAGTCTAGAGTGTCTTGCAAACGGACAGTTTTATTAACGATAAAGCCATTGTACTCGTTAGCTTGAATCATTTTTTATTAATATTCTTTGCACTTATTGGATTTATCCTGATCTAAGTATTCTTAAAATATATTAGAAATTCAGCTGGTATTAAGCAAAATACTTCTTTTGTTTCTATTGAGCCGCAGAATCAACAAATTTCTGTAACGATCTGTATTTCGTCGGTTCCTAAAAAGATTAGCACAACTCAAAAAAAACCTATTTTAATCAGCCATTTTTAGAGTACCAGAGTAAAATAAATTTGTCCAAGCCTTGATTAACTTAAATATACGACATATACATCAAGTTATCAGGCCCTCGAAAATTTTTTTCTACCCTGTTAATCTGAAAATATCTAATTAAAATAGGTCTTTTTTGAGCTATGCTAGTTTTCGTAGGGGCCGACGATTTATAGCGACAGATGTAAGTTCCTGAAAAAAAGGACATTAGTAAAGTATTTTGAATAAAAAATATTTAATTATGTTTATATACCATAAGCAATACTTACAATCTTTCACTAATTGTTTTTCTCGTGTACAATAGAAGAGATGGTTTAATTGCTTTTTCACTCTTATGGGAGTGCACTATTATTTCGTGCTGCAAGTCATCCCTCTCTTCCCATTTTCCATTCAAAAGTCTAACGTAGGCTACATAATGTACAAGAGTTCCCTCCAAAAAAGCAACTAATCCGACAAGGACATATATTTTTCCACATAGTTTTAATTCTACTGGAATGTCCTTAAGTTTCGTTTCTAAGTTTGAATGTATCTGATAATTGAGTTCTGTCTCAATAGTAATATGCCTGCCTATTTCGAAAAACTTATATGCTTTGTCTTTGCATTTATGACATCTTTCTTCAGTCTTAGAAAAAATTGAATTAAAATAATCTTGTAACTTACTGATTGAATTATTTGTTTTTATAAAGTTTGTATTTATTGATTCTAATTGGTATCTCTTTTTAGATTCTGAGTCACAGACTGTACACTGAACGATTTTTGTAACCGAATAAAGTTTTGGCAATAATTCCTTAAACAATTTCGGGACATTGTCTTGACAGTCGATTTGAATCCATTCTGGTTTATATTGTACAGTGGTTTGATATTTTTTGTAACAATATTGAACTCTTTGATCATAATACGCTTCTTTCGAATAATTTTTTTCACGGTAATGGCTCATAATGTTAAATATGTCGCATTCGTTTGTTAACATGACAATGTCCCGAAAAGAACCGAAAAAGCAGTAAGCTGCTACTAATATTTCAAAAATAGAGTCTAATGGACACGTATTAATTAGCTTAATCACTTTATCAGACAAAGGTCTCGCTGGCAACACCAGTCCATTGCGTACTAGTTTTCTATACAAGGCTTCAGGACGAGCGTCATATATATATTCATCTGAATCTGATGATTCAGCGTAACGTCTGTTTGTAGTGCTTTCATTTGAGCTTTCGTTCGTATTAATGTTTGCGATATTATCTAGACTTCTACAATTGTCATTATGTTCATAATCTTCACGAGCTAGATGGGTTTCAGCATCTATATTTTGTTCAATCGAATTGATATTTAAGCATCCTTCGTTTTTTTTATCGTCTTCATCTATAGTTTTTCTAATTGAATCATCGCAATATTCTTCAAAATTTGCGTTAGCTTCGCTTATCTCATAATCAATCGGTTTGATATCTAAGCATGCTTCATGCTCTTCATCGACTTCATCATAGTCTCCATCCGTATCTTTTTCAATTGTATTATCGAAACATTCGTCAAAGTTTGCGTTATTACTTGCATGCATTTCAAAATCTATATCTCTATTATCATTTTTAATTACACGGCCTCTCCAGTTTTCTATTTCATTTAAATGTGAATTGCTGTTGAACATATAATTTAACATAGCCTTTTTTGTTGATTCTTTAGCAATTGTTTTTTCTTTTATTAAACTTCGAGCTTTTTTTAGAACATCTTGCTTATGATTTATTAACTGAACAATATAATTTACGGGGCATAACGATGAATTTGATTCTTTTTTTATAAAGTTAGCGTAAAATATTTCTATAGGTTTTTGCGGTTTGGCGTTACAAGAACTAGCAATTTTAGTCCACAAAGGAAAATTCATACATATTTTTTGAAACAATAACATTAATTGAGGGCTGCAATATCTATTAAGTTCATCTTTAAATGAAGTTGCCTTTATCCAACACTTTTTTGCATCATTCAATGGTTGATTGATAAAATTGTATATTGAACTGTCAGAACTTATCGTATCACGAAAGTTATATGAAGTGTTTGAAGATGATTGGAAATAACTGTAATAATGGATAAAATCTATATTTTTCATGTGTTCATCAATTGCAAATTTTGAAATAAGTGCATCATTTGACATGCATTCACTGCCAGCAAGAACATAAATATATTTTAACAGATCTTGAAAACTTTCAAGATTTTCTACTTCGCTAAGTCCTATTAAACATTTTGAAAAGAATGATTTTATATCTATGTTGACATTCTTACAATTTTGAATTAAATTTAAAAAAGTTAAAATATTGACTTTAATTTCAGGCAAAATGCTCATATTATTTTTTAAGTATTCAAAGCACATTTTGTTATATTCCGAGACTGATTTTTCATGAAATGCCATGCATGCTGCTTGGCATAACTCTTCGGAATTGACTAGCACCGATGTTGGAAATTTTAATGATTTCATTCCTCTTTGCCACTCTAAAAGCCATTCACTAATCTTAATGTGATCCACATTTTCTGCAATCATCGTACCTAATGGTATAGCAAAATTATCTGTGATAGCAAAAATTGATATTTCGTCTATATTACTGATCGTGTGTTTCTTGGAATCATTATTATAAGAAATATCAATCACAATATCTTCTAAAGAGACATTTTTACTTGTTATAACAAGAGGAATGTCTCTGCAAGAATGTACATCGTACCAAATATTAATTTCTTCCGGTGACCAATTGTAAACGTGAAATTCATAAACATTAATTCCCTGAATGCACATATTGTAATCAGGATGCATTTTAAGCTGATGTAGTATCAACAATTTATTGGTTTCAGTTATCTTTGATTCACATCTCAATTTACTAATACTTCCGTCTATTAATTTTGGATCAGTTAAGAATTTACAGACACTATTGTTGTTTTTTTGTTGGCCATTGTTTACTTGGCTTATATTTTCTTCTACCATACTTACATCTTGTTGATGCGTATGCTTTTGAATATTATTAAAAATTTTGTTCCGATTTCGTTCTACGTGCCTATGTATACTTATTTTTTTATACTTTGACTCCATAAGAGGATCTGCCATAATCTTATCCCAAACGTCGTTGGAAAGAGGCAAAACATTATTGTCCGCATCGAATATTTGATATGTTTTTACAATATCAAATATCTTTTCAGCTGAAAGGAATGGTTTTCTTCCAACTTTTCTAGTTTTTTTCATGATTTCAATTGTGCCGTGCTTTATACAGCTAAAAAGAAAATATAGAAAATTGAGAATTAGGATGAAAGACCATTTTGGATTGAAATTATAAACTATTTTAATATTTATATTTCAGAATTGCAACTCTTTAAACTGTAGAATATTATATTACTATACGAGCTCAGTTTGTCGCCTGAGCTTAGTGAGGGTGACATTTTTTGACACTCTGTGTGCAAAGTTGGGTTTCTCGTATCTACTGTTTAGCGTGTGCGAAATGCCGGATTCTTGCACTAAATTGAAGCATGCGCCAAACTCATGATTTCCCGCACGCTGTGTGCGAAGCTCTCAAATTCGCGCACGCTCTGTATTGAAAAATATAACTTTGCAAGCAGTGTTTTAAAAAATAGTAAACTATACACGTGCGCGTAGGTAATCCTCGTACTCGCACTTTTGTCACCCTTGCTACGCTCGGACGACAAACTGAGCTCGTGCGCAAATTACCTATTGATCTCTTTTTTCTTGCCGCCGAAGCGGAATATTTTTTTCTCATTTATCTATTATGTATCAAACCATATTATTTGCCTCTCCGCAAAACTTGCACATGCACATTCACTTATATTGTGCTTTGTGCTCCACAACAAGTGATCGCGCATTCGATTGCGCTTCGCGAAGCCCGCGGCTTGATAATACATTCAGCCGATTAATAGTTGAATCGTGATTTTTTTTTACACTTCCTGTACGAAACTGGGTATTATTAAAAAATAATATTTGTACCATGTCCGTAAATACTTACAACCTTGCGCAGCTTCTACTCATGTAAATATTAAACTCAGCTCTATAAAGTTAAACTCAATTTTATGCACGGAGTGTCAAAAAATATGGCATGACTGCACAAAGACTGTCGATTATTTTACTCTCTTCTGCATTTTTGAATTTAAAAATTTTAGCAGTTGCTTACGTATCAGATCAGCAGATATCTGAGTTATTTCATTCAGTTGTCGATCCAGAGAAAATTCAGTCTGTGGGAATCCGTGAAAAAATCACAGCAAAGAAGTAACACTTATAACAAATCACGTCAATTTCATTAAATATCAGTTTTCCTGCACCACTATTTTCAGCGTTCTTTCTTACTTTCTTTTCATGCATACGCATCGAGAGCTAAAATCTGTTTAACTCCTACGCTTACTTCTCCAAGTCTCTACTGTTCAAGACTGCATTTTAAGAAAAGAAAACTGAATGAAATCACTAATCAGCTAGAATGTTCCCCACCCAGAAAATTTTGTTGACATTCGACTCCGCGAAATAAAGGTCCGTTGTTATATACTCTGTGAGAGCGCTTGAAAATGTATCAAGTTTAATTGCTTTTCAAGAGGTACAATTCCTTCGGGTGTTTATTCCGGGGATTCCAGGGATGTTTTAGTACTTTTTCTATACTGTTTTTGAATTTGTTATTAATTCTTACTGTAATATTCATACAAATTTTGCATATAATAAAAATATAAACTTAAATTGAAAATAATTTGATGTATCATTTACAGGCCGTACTAAGAGACACTGCAGCTATATCTTCTTATTAGTTGCCAACATTCATACTTTATTATATTCTGTGCTGCTGCATGTATAACGTAAGATTTTCAATGCAAGTGTACGGACGCAAATGTTTATTTATTTATTTGGGTGTAAGTTTTCTCATCTGTACCTGACATCGCATACTTTCTCTCTCTATAAAGTGCCACTCGCAATTAAATATTCAAGATAATAAATTGCCTAAGAGTAGCCGTCGTTAATTAATCTCCGGGGAAAATCGGTTCGATGGATCGTCAATCCCCTCCACAGCAGTTAGAAATACGACCCTTAGCCAACTCCCACCGGCAAAGCCGCAAAAGGCTGTCATTTCTTTTCCTCCGTCGAAAATATATTCAGTACGAACAGAGCTTTTAAACCGTCAACTACGAAAGCAATTTCAAAACGCAAACTTGAACAGCAAAGACTTGAAGGAGAAATGCATATAGGAGTTCAACAGATTTAAACTGTCGATGCGTATACATAAAAAAAAGTAAGAAAGAACGCTAAAAATAGTATCACACATAAACTAATACACAGTGAAACTGTCGTGATCGGTTATAAGTGTCACTTCTTATTTGCTGTGGATTTTTCACGGATTCCCGCAGAGTGTGAATTTTGGCAGCCTTGGTGCAGACTATACAAATTATATAGAACAACTTATATGGTAAGCGAATTGCTAACATTTCTTAATTGACAAATGTAAAAGAGAGTAAAATAATATGCAGCCTGTGCAGTCTTGTCATACTTTTTCACACTCCGTGGCCGTGCGCGAAACCGAAATTCATGCACACTGAGTCAAAATGGTAATGCAAAATCTATAGCTTCGCTTATACGTTGCGTTAAAATGTACGGCTCGATATAATGCGACTATAACGCGACAACTTTATTTTAGTCCTGTATGGCCTTTTTACAATCGCATTCTCGCAATATAGTATCAAAATATACTGTACCCGGTTTTATGACAATATATTGTTATATGGTCAGTTAAAATTCTTTTTTAAAAAAGCAATAGAAAAGATATGCTTAGTACTGAGTTTTGTATACTATACTTGGATCAGGAAGTATTGTGCAGGCGCTATTAATGTCAAGTGTATGAAAAGCACCAGTTATAAACGGGAAAAGGCTGTAATTTGCATTTGATTGAAAATAGTGTTCTCCAATTTTGAAAATTTGTCTTTTTCTGACCCCGAAATAAACAAATTTCTCATATGATGAAATCCGAGAACCAAATGCACTTTCGGTGGGGTATCAGAATATAAAAAATTTAATTTTAATCTTGCATTTATGGGCCGGCCTGTACTAATTTATTTTTATTATACAATAAAAAATTGTGAAAATGTCAAAGAGCAACATTTTTTCAAGGCATATATTTATACTGAAAAAACAAGTTAGCTTTGTTACGCAGATCATAACTGTGCACCTAAATGTCAAAATATATTTTTCATAAATAATGGCTAAAAAGTAGAGGGACGAAATTATAAGCAATTAATAATATAGTATAAGAATTAGTAAAAAGATTTCAGATTTTACAATAAATTTCAAATCCGACAATCCGATTGTATCTTATACTATTTGAATTACTCAAACCTTACCGGATCGAGCATACGTTTGATGATTTTTTTAACTAAAGATTTTTTAGTATTCTTTCCGTTTATTTCATATTTAAGAATTGTATGTTTCGACGTTTAGGTGCAGTTATATCCCCTGCAGTAAAGCTACATATTTATAGGTTTTGTAGTACATATATGTACTAATATTTTTGAAAACTATAATAAATTATAAAATAAAAGAAAATGTTAAAATTTTTTGTTTAATGTTATAACATTTCACTTAAGACTAACTGCAATTGTTTGGTACTCATTTCAGTAATATTTATATTATTAAAGTTAATCATTAATAATGATTGTGTGTGTTTTCTTACCTTTGTTAAAGCATTTCATACTTGAAAAATTTTTTTGTAACTTTAACAGTTTACAAGTTTTAATATCAATTGAATGTCAAACGTGGTTCGATGCGCAATATAAGGAAAATTCAAAATATTTTATATAGATCGACGTAACTAGAATATCGAGATGTTAACCTACGACGCTAGTACAGCGATCATTATAAAATGATTTTTTCGAATGCTGGATTACTAGCTATAAATACTTATTATGATTAGGTCTTAATAAAATATCGTATATTATACCATAATAACCATTTGAATTATTATTATAAATCAAATCTACATACATACAATACACTCCAAGACATTGTCCGCACTGGGCACATCTTGCTTGTATTGTATTAGGAGCATGAGCATGTATATTTCGGTTAGATATAAATTAAAAGTTAATACACACCATATAATAGTCTCTTTAAATATATTAACACATTTTTTTTTAATTTTTCGTTTATCAGGTAAGAGCGAAGATGGCAACAATCAGAACACCTGGAAGGAAGGCCCGAATTCCAAACGCCGTTATATTTGATAATCTAAAAAATTTTTTCGTTTTCAATGAAATTGGAGAACTTCTTCCTTTATCTGATCCGATTTGGAAGGATATTATGAAACTAAAATGTTTTAAAGAAGTGATATCACTAAAAACTTTATACTTCAAAGTTCAAAGGAATACTGCAAATTTACAAAATAATCTTCGTAGCTTTTTTCAAATCGATGCTCCAAAAGTTGATAAATTTAATACTTTCTTAAATACAAATAGTAATGCAGACAATGATTATACGACGGAAGATGCAACGGAAGATACGACGGAAGATGAGATGGATTTGCCGGTAGTAAAATACACCATACAACTTAATAACGAAGATTGGTCTAAAATTAAACCGATAAAAGTTTTGTATAATGATGATCGCTACTATGACAAATTACAAGGTGGTTGGACTCATGTAATTGCTTCAGCAATATATCAACAAACAAAATCAAGTTGTTCTTTTTCATTTAAAAGGGATACTATAAGAAAAACTGTTGGGTATAATTATCTTGCTATCTATGGTCGTTGTACAGAGATAAATTGTGGAGCCAAAATTATTGGAACTTGCTCTAAAAAACCAGTTATTGGCAGTGGCATCGCGATCGACATGATAACAAATGATACGTCAAATATCTCTCACTCTAGTAAGAGGCATTGTACAGGAGAAGCAAGATCATTAGCAAAATCAAAACTACTTCATAAAAAACCAGTTGCTTATAGAGAAAATGAAGCAAATAAATGTATGACATATGGAGATGTAGAGCCGCCTACTCTACCTAATGAAGTCACATGTAGAAAAATGCGCCAAGAGGCGCATAAAGAAAAATGCAATTTCCATAACGATGATGATGTTACAAAATGTATATTAACAGTGATTTCTAGAGGTGAAAACATTATACGTAATTATAGTGTTTCTTTATTTCATTTATTCTACTGGACGAATGAACAAATCACGTTCTGGAATCAACTAAGAAATCTAAGAAAAAATAACTCTATATCAATTGACGCATCTGGTCGATTTGTTCAAACGGTTTCATCATATGGCATTGAAAGTAGTAATGTATTTCTTTATGTCATAGTAACTAATTTTGAAGGAAAAATTGTTCCTCTTGCTCAAATGTTATCAGCTAAACATAACTCTCTATTTATAAAAAATTGGCTTCGACAATGGCTAGGATCGGGAGCTACGTTACCTACGCAAATTGTCACTGATAATAGTGCAGCATTACAAAATGCTATTTGCATGGCATTTAATAAGTTAAACTACCATGCATATTTATCGAACTGTCTACAACTATTACTTGATCATAATTGTGACTTACTTCCATGCTTTATCAGGATGGATATAGCGCATTTGATCAAAGCTGTGACTAGATGGAAATGCTTTCAAGGCAAACAACCTATTGTCAAAGACTTTTTTACAAAATGCATTGGCTACATGAGTAACATCAATAAAATTAAATTATTTGAGGAATGTCTGACTGCAGTATTTATAATTAATAATAGCCAGTATGAAAATGAGCAAATTTCTAAGTATAAAAAATGGTTAATATGCAAATTAGAAAATTACGATTTTAGTAATTTTGATGAATACGAAATTATTAAAAATGAAGAACAATATTTACAGGAAGGTTTGATAAAAAACCGATTTGATTATGAAAATCCTGATTCTAATCTTGACAGCATACCACAAAACATTTCTACTTACATAGATGATATTTATAGAAAAGCCTTGATCATTATACCATCAGACGGTGAACCTAATCCATATTATTGTCCAGATTTGTCGCAAAACATGAAAAATCTATCAAAACAATTTGTAGTATGGACAAATGTCATGCAACCTTACTACGAATCAGCTGATAACGTTGCTACATCCGCAGGCTCAGAAAATTATTTCGGATATTTACGTAATATTTGTCAATTTACAAATCCTTTACATGTCATCCAATTTTACGAAAGACATTTGAATTCAATAAATGGAAAAATAAAATTATCATGTGCATTTTTAAAAAAAGAAATTCTGAAAAATAATTTTGATCATCAGTTTCAATTAGAGGAAAAAAATGTAAAAAAACAAAGAGGCATTCATGTGCGACCACAACCTAATTTATCAGTCGTACACGAGAAACTTCAAAATAATATGTTAAGAAAGTCTTTAAAACAGAAAGAAATTATCGTTAATGCTAATCTCCAGGAACCATTAATTATAAATAAAAATAAATATATTTTTAGAAACTCTGCATCAATTGATAGTTTGATAGAGCTTTTTATAAATGGATACAATTTTAGCTATGAATTTCGAAAATACGTTGATGATATTCAGATTGAGATAAAAAATGTATTTTTACAGATTGTTATAGATTTTTGTAAAAAGGAATCTTTGAGTACATTTAAGAAGCAAAGAGGAGAGCTGTTACTCAGCATTGGAACAATAGACGATGACAATGTTTTTTGTCCAGAAGACATCGTCGAATTAACAATCAAAATTCTTCACAACGTAACAAATTTGGTAATGAAAGAAATTTGTGAATTCTGCAGTTCGACAGAAACAAAAGAAGCATTTTGCTTAATACGAGCTGAATCTCCAAAAAATTTTAACAAAAACTTAGATCAAGATGAATCCAACATGTGCAAAGAATGTCAACAAAAAATCATTCAAGCTAACGAGTACAATGGTTTTATCATTTTGACTTTCATTAATGGAACTGTACGATTGAGGGACATCCCAGACTCAATTGTGCAAAAAGAAAAAAAATATATCTTGGTGGGCGCGGTTGGTAAATATGCATCGCAGAAACATCACTCGACCTTTCGTCGCTCACTGCATAATAACTGGGCAGGGCGTAATAGTAGCCTGAAAAATAAATATAAAAAAGTTCCAATTGATCAAGAGATAGATATAGATTTGTTGCTTTATTTAAATTAGATATAAGCTTGTAGTACGTCAATATGTAAATAAAGAATTATGTTATTCTATAATACATGCAAAAATACATTTAATACATGCATTCAAAAGTTTTTAACATAAACATATAATATTTTATTTCATGCTTATAGTAATAATTATTTCTCATCTCATTAAAGTCTATGCATTTATTTTTAACATATTGATTATTCTAGTTTCTCAAGTCTCTCTTTTTTCACTAAAAATATTGTTCGAGTATTAAATCAAATTTTAAAATATACTTTACTGAAACTATTTTTTGCGCAGGATATGATTCTTGTTACGTACCATTCCTTAAACTTCTTGCTAATGCTTTCTTCAGACATTTGTGATTTTTTCAGATCAAGCATCAAAGATTTTTTCCATCTTTTTGTAAGTATGCGTATATCCAAAAATCAATGACTTGTGAAGCTTGTGTTGAAAAATCTTAGAGAATGGCAACAGCAAATTATTTAACAATATCACAGAATCGTGCAGCACTTAACTTAGTTTTGTATTATAATAAATGCCAGTACCTGTAACATATAAATTGATGTTGATTGTTCAATTGATTATAATCTATTCACAAATAATTGAAACAAATTTGCTAAATACAGCTTTTTGGCTTGACTTTGGTACTCTAAAACTTTTACAATAGTAATGACAATTCTTCACCTTGCTTAGAGTCTACATATTTTAATTGTTTTTATACGTACAGTACAAATGAATTAAGGCGACAGGTCTATGATGATTTTTAAAAACCACTTCCGTTGGGTCCACACCTTGGAATACTTCTCTTCCTTGTAGACGATGTCTATGTGTCAGGATGACTACTAGATGTAAAGCATAACTAAAGTTGGATATTGTAACAGCACATGGCAAACATGTGAGATTTCCAACACACCACAGACTTATAGCTTTTTGCATTACATATACATTCTCTTGATTAATCTTGTGATTTGTGAACCTAAAAAAATAAGTTACACTTTTACACAAAGTACCAAGTTCATCTTACAAATAACTAGTGTTACAAAATAAAAAACTGAGTTACTTATCTAAAAATCGTGTCTACACGGTGCAGTTCCCATTTCTTTGAAATCAGCGATAAACAATTTATAATATTTATAAAACGTCAAGCAGACATAACCTTTTAATGCAACTGCAACGTCTGCACCACGCAATAAATATTTTCGTTGACCTAACCTTCTTAACACGGCACGCACTAGCGCCCTCCGCTTCACAGTTTTCCGCTTCTCCAGCCCAGATAACATATTAAATAGAGGAATAGGAACGGATTTGTCCCGAATTCAAAGGCTTAAAGCGTCGTGCACGCAAATTCTTAATTCTATCCAATAATAATTGATTTATTGTAAAATAAATAACGGGAGCAATTTTGGCAAATTAAAAGCTTCAATAAAAATTGTGAAACTTTTACATACATCAAGTAGTCATCATAAAAATCGCGTTTCATTCCGGGGGCTGGAGAGCACATTTTCACTACTTCGATCTCAATTATCTCGGAAACGCAAATTACGCAAATTCTAAGACTTGTGAGAGTATTTGGAGTCTTTAGTGGACTATTTAATGCAATTATTGAAGACATTTCGGGGGCCAGCTTCACGGTGGTGTCCATATGTGCATGCGCGCTGGAATTTATCAATAATGTCAATATAAGGCAGGCGAATGTCAGGAATATACATTTACTTACGTCGTCAGCTGTTGTTGAGCGTTTGTGACGTTATAAGCAAGTGAGTTCATCAAAAGTTCAATACTATACGTATATAAGTTTATATACACAACATATCATACGATGAATAAGTTCCTATGTGTCTCGAAAGTAAATTATAATGTAAAAACTAGTCATGTATAAGATATTTATATGTGAAACACTATATTATGTATATATAATGAAATAGTTGAATTAATTGATATTAAAACTATATAAATTTATTGAAACTATTTATTAACTGCTGGAAAAGCAGAACTTTCCCTGTAAAATGGCTTCTGCTTCTAGTACTAGTGCTCGTAGTTTATTTGTGGAGTCTAAGATGAGACTTGCTGATAGAGTACAGGTGAATATTAACAATATTGCATCTTTGACAAGACAAATTCAGAGAGGCTCAAAAAGTAATGAAGTAAGTATTATAAGGCAAATGTAAATCACTCAAGATTATTGTGGATTGGATTACCTTTTGAAATGAGTATTTCATAACCTACTATTTTGTAATTACAGATTCTGATGCAGGCAGCAAGAACTTTTGCTCAGCAAGAACAAGGTTTAGAAAGCGCAGAAGCCAATTTGAGAAAGCTGTCGTTAATTACTACTCATTTAGAATTTCAATTAAATGCTATCGACCAAAGTTCATCGAAGCTAGAAGAGGTTACAGAACAAGTTCGAGCAATGCAACGATGAATAAACTATAGAAGTAGTATAAATTGAGAACCATGGGACTGCAACGTATAATAATTTTATTATTTTATGACTGAATAACTAATATAAAAAAAATATGTTTTCTTTATGAGAAGACAAAGCATATAAGTTTCATTGTTAAAATATCAAATCATCTTTTATAATGAAATTTGAAATCATTAATTTTAATAAAATGTATAAGATCTAACTCAATGTTTTTATAATAAAGATGTTATAATACTACATACACATTTACTTTTTCTTTGTACAAATTCTTGTTCAAAATAAATGTATTCATAAAAATTTCCCACTCATTCTTGGTAATATTATATATGCTTAATAACATAATCTTATTTGCTGGCATGCACATGGAAATTATAAAAAACGTCATAATATATCTACATTTTCAACTCAAAGGTTGAAAATGTAGATATATTATGACGTTTTTTATAATTTCAGTCGACGTAAACAATCGAAATTGTTGCATAGAATATTTGCGTCGACTGAATCAGAACCAAACATGCAAAATACACTGCAAAATCATATAAAATGAGAAATAACAATTTCATTGCTCTTTGTATTTTAAGTTCGAATGCATTAAAATTTTTGTATCGAGTTAAAATTTTAAATTTACGCGCCTTTTGCCTTCTTCGCCTTTTTCTGTTCTCGTAGTACGCGATTAGACCGTGGAACGCGCCACAATCACCAGTGCAATTTATTTGTAAAGTGAAGGTTAGGTAACGCATGCATTGCCAGTACACTGATTACTGCATGTGGATGCACAAGTATCTTGTTGCTTGGAATATTCCTTATATTAAAAGTTAATTGTTGTTCAGAAATCATGAGTTCTGTAGTGAAAAAGAAATGTTCTTTACGACGATGTACAGTATCTGGTTGTAGATCAGGAACATATAGTGATAGGAGATTGAAGACTGAAATGGGCCTTCGACAAACTACAATATTTACTCCACCTATAAATGTAATGTATTTTGAATTTTTTTAACAAACATTCTTCTTCAATAAATTCATGAAGTATGAGAAAGTGCAGCATTTTTTAATCTGAGCGTATATTATTTTTGTAGAAACCAGTGCTATTACAAACATGGTCTAAAATACTTAATAAAGAATTGACAGAAAAAGATAGAGTTTGTGAATTGCATTTTCTAGAAAAGTATGTGATTAAATCAGATCACACTCAACTACCCGATGGAACAATTTTTTCTTTACCTAGGATAAAGTATCGTTTATCACCCGATGCGGTTCCTTTTAACCCTAATAATCAGGTAAGTAAAATAAAATATTTAAAATTATTTATTAACATCATTTATAAAATATGCATATTAAAATTTTTATAAAATAACAGACAGGTGAAGTTCTAACAGATGAACAAGGAAAGGAAAATCAAACGCTAGATGTACTATACAACTTTATTTTCGTATATTTATATACCTTTTTTTGTATCCAATTAGTACATAAATTAAAATTTCAGGATGCATCAGACCAGACAAAGGATGGCTTTCTAGACGATCATCAATATTTTATTGATACCAAGAAGCCAGATCAGTATGTGTATTATAATAAAGAAGTAGCTGCTTGTTTTATGATTCCAAGTATAAAGGATGTATTACTAAAGAGAAAGGAAGAGGTAAGAAAAAATGAGTAATTATTTTATTCAATTTTTAATTTTTAATAATTTTTTGTTAAAAATGTGTTTAGCTTTCTGAAACGAATAATACGAATGATCATACATGTGACAATGGAAATTATGAAGATAAAATTAATAATGATGGTACAAATGATAATACCATTGAAGATACAAATAATAGTACGAATGATAATATCATTGATGATACAAATAGTACGAATGATGACACCATCTGTGATACAAATAATGGTACAAATGATGATACAAATGATGATAGCAATTTTGAAATAATGGAATTCGAAGAGGTTTTCAATAATGCTCATAAAATAGTAAAACCAAAGTTGAAAATACAAGAAATTGCAGATTACCTTTTGACGAATCCATTACAAAGATCATGGAGTTGGATGAATTACACGAAAAGAGATAATGGTATCACTTTTACACAGATTGAAAGCAGAAACAGACAAATTAGATGTTTCGTAGAAGTACATGAAGATCTATCTATAATGGTATAACTTTTTTATAGTATACTTGCTACTTAATGAAAATTTTTAAATTTTCGCATTTCTTTTGTTGACTGATTTTTTAAAAAGGTTAAAAAATATTTTATCTAAAAAATCACATTTACTTTGATGCATTAAGCTGTTTGAAAATAAATTAACCGACTAAAGAAATATTATATTTTGTTTACCACCATAATTACATTAAAATTCTTCAGTACTGACATTTTATCTGTGTTTCATCAATTATCAGAGTGATTTTATTTTTTAGCTCCATACAGGGGATGACAAAGTTAGTTTAGAAATAGAATTTGAATTGACATCAGTTGAAAGTATATCAAGAATGTTACAAACTGTTGTAAGAATGAAAATATGTTCTGGAACTGCTCTAGAAAAGGAAAGGCAAGTATTTTATAACATATTTTAGAATTGTGAAATTTTTATAATAATTATATTTTTACTTATTTCCTCAATGAAACTAATTGTTATTATCGAAGTAAAAAAATTAGTCACATTAGTATATATTAAAACAAAAATTTGTTTGCAGTCGAAGTGAAGATTGTACTGGTGTAATTATTCCACAAGAAGAGTACAAGTCTGCAAGAAACTTAGATAGATGCATGGCTTGTCGAAAATTAAGGGTTAGAGTAATGCATTCACGGGATACCAGAGATATAAACGTTAAATATTTAAATTTGAAAAAACAACATGAACAATTGAAACGGAAATCTAAATATCTAGAAGAAAAATTGGACGTTAAAACCACAAGATTAAAAGCTATAACAGAGATGATTAAATCCGTTAACAAATATAGTAGAAATTATGAAGCAGAATCATGAAATAGCATAAGTAAAAGGAAAAAGACTGATGCATAATGTAATTTAATACTATTTAAGAAGGTTTGTGTTTTTTTACTTTCTAACAGTCATCGTTTTACTGTACGTCTTATGACACACCTTTATTTACGTTGTCAATATTCTTATATAGCAATTAAATATTTTTTGTTTGAACTGCTGTAATCTGTAACTGTATGTGCTAAAATTGCAAAAAATTAAAATGTTCTATTGATCTATGTCGTTCCGTTTAAAATTTAAAATGTAAATATATCTACGATTTCATTTCACAATAGGTTTTCTATACCAATATATTCGATGAAACATCGAAGTTTGTATTTTTTATATGTTTTCAATGAACATAAATACAGAAGAAAGAAAAATAAAATTTATACAAAGTCAGTGTATCATAGTTGTACAATAATTTAAATAATATTTTTGTAATTAAAATAAATAAAGTACTTTAATTAAATGCACTTATATTTATTTACAAATAGAAATTTAATATTCCTCGAAGTAATACGGTTATATGCAAATTTATATTGTCCACAAATCTTATAGTAATTTGTTAATTTTATCTTGAAAAATAGTAACGTCGACAAAAGCTCTTCACAACACTGTAGCTGTTTGTTTTTTTTTGTTTCGTGCATTCGTTTTATGCAAACTAAAATGAAAATAAATAATGTCATATAATTAATTGTTCAGGAATAAATAAGTATATACAAGACAAAAGTATTATTATTTTGTAACGTGATCCCCTTTTAAATTTGAGAAAAGTGGGATCGCGCAAATATTTTATTATGTAAACTTTGTGGAATTGATTCTTCTCGTTTCCTTTAATATTTATATAAGGTACACATAGATACATCTTAATTTCATACTTCTTAGTCGCAATGTTCTGATGCTCATGAATGCGCTGTTTTACACTTTATTACAGAGCGAATGAAAATTATTTTTAATGATTGAACGCAACGCTATAACAAGTTTAGTAGTAATTTCATCACTATTATTTTTAGTGCCATATGTCATTAACAAATACTTTGTATACCTAGCTTTTCAAACTTAATCTAGTACGTATGACACTATAACGAGTTGGGAGAAATAACTGTTTTAGTTGCATTCGTTAATGTAAGCCGATCACTTTGACGATAATGATAATCCGTTATAGTTGTTAAATATTAATTATTTTTTATTTCTTTAATATAGAAGTTCAATTTTTACAGTAATAATTTATTGCTTTTTCTGTAATATCAAACATTTAATCATTTATTTACGGATTTAAAAGTTATGAGAGCGTCAAAGTTATTCGGCGTACATTATTGAAACAGTACGAAAAAGTCTACATATTCATATTTCAAGTTCAAATATTTACGGCCTTTTACTATAATAATATATTATAACTATTTATGTGATTTCCCTCTAACAATTTATCATTTCTGAGTATAATTATTATGATTTTACACATATATAATTCGATATGTATGTATATGCAGCGGAGTAGACAGCAACTTGCAATTCACATGATGAAGTTAAAAATGCATAATTTTTTACGTTCCAGCGAAGTTAGTTCCTCTTTAAAAATGCACAATTTATGTTTTGTATAACAGAAATAGGACTACAATTAAGAAACTAAAATAAAATTGTCAAAATGCAATAACGACAATAGCTCCATTTTAAATTACATTTTACAGTTATTTTCTCATCAATATTATGATTAGTTTTATATAATGGTGTTAATATTTAGTGTATTTTATTTTTTTATTTTATATTTACTTTGAGTTATAATAGTCAATATTTTACTACAATAATTTTACTATAAAAATGCACGTCACAATTCAAAATTACGTAATTTAAAATGATGATAAAAGTTACTTAGGTAAATAAGAAACGAGAAAACTTGAGCTACGATGTTTACAGATCTAAGGCTACATGTATTCTCAATTATTTAATTATGCATATTATTAATTATTCCTCTCTTTTTATTCTATTTTAACATTTTGTCAGCAAACATTTCACTAATTATAACACTTTTAAATCTTAATCGTTAACTTTATTATACAGAGATATAGATTTTATTATTGGAAATTTATGTTCTTCAAAAATATATGCATGATTAGTTTTAAAGTTCATACATTTGTTTGAAAAATATCTCTTTTTAATTAAGGTGAAAAAAATATTTCAATACTTAAAGAAAAAAAAAATTAAGTGGAAATGAATTAAAATGCAGATTAATTATAGTATATCCATAATCGTTTCTGCTTTTATCTGCTATTCATTAATACCGAGAGTAAACCCAAATTTTGCAAAATGCAATCAGTTAGTCCCAAATAGTTCAGAGTAAAACACGATCATGCTTAATTTGAGATAGCTATTACTATTTTGCAATTTCAATTGTATTAAAATAATCAATGTATTCCTTATTTAAAAAAAAATGTTTCAACCAGGTTATCAAGTTTTTAATAACATTGGATATATATTTTGAATCCTTAAGCCTATTTTTATTTATGTGCATCCCAAGCGCGCTGCGTGTGCTTTTTACGTGAAAATATAGATTCTGCAGTATAGTTAATGTAAATTTGTTTATTAATTTTTTTGTGTTTTATGGACTGCAATATTTTAAGTGACAATATTATTTATACGTAATATACTATTAATATGTCTTATTAGTTTACGAGTTATATGCATATTTTATCTTTCGTCATCGATTTGCAATATTTATACGAATAACTTTTATACGAGTGTTTAGAATTATGTATTGTGATGTGATCGTATAAAATCATGTGAAAATTAAAATCCAAGCAAATATTTCGTTAGTATAGGTCCGTTTTTAAGAGCGTTATATATTACTGCTGCACCAGACGGTAAATCTATAATAAGTATACATTATATTTAAGAAAAATAAATGATTGGCAACGTGTAGATATTCAACATTATACCGTCCACAACCATAATAGCAAACACATTTTGTCCAATCGTTGCAAGAATCTAAAAAAAACCAAAGAATTTTAAAATATAATCAAAAAGCTCCTCGCCGTGTGCAGACTTAAAAACTCTGTAATAACATTCGTATTTTCTCTAATATCGCAACAATGCCACACGCCACACCGCATTTTTTTCTCCCGTATCGCGTATAGTATATTATAGCTCACATATCGCTAAACGTATCAATATATCAGCGAAGGGATTTGCCGCTCATCCCTTTTATTACGCTTCAATGCATTATGCGAGAGCGGCGCAATATGCGGAGCGACTAGGCGTTTCGAATATTCAGCCTCGCGACTATATAATAGGTAGTATAATATAATATAACGCTACACCGGACGCGCGAGAGCTGTGCGACAGCTCTACTGGCGTCGGCTCGATTACGATCTAGAACTATACACTTATATATTTCCACAGTTTTGTGCATTGCAGGCGACAGCGCGAAATAATGCGCGATAACGCGCGCGCGCTCATCGCTCGATCGCGTTATATATCCTAATGAGATAGTATATATATAGGTATACAGAGGGAGAGAGATGAGAGCCGCGCGAGCGCGCGTATATATCGGTAATTGTTGTTTGTGAAATCACCGCGGTGAAAATGTTAATTACCTTGAATTTCTGATAGCAGTATGATTGCACCCTGCGCGTTTCGTTTCGTTTGAATTTAATGTGCGAATTGTTTTACCGCCTATAATATATAAGCTGGGTTATTATTATACCTGATGGTGAGAGCGTATAATTATATTATAGTTTGTCGCGATTGAACTATATATTATTCCGATTACACTTTTGAGTTATTTGCGAGAAATTTACATTTTCACTGCGAATATTTCAAGTGGTTTGAAAAAAAAAAAAAACAAAACTCGATTAAGAGTCTACTTTTTAATAATTATATACTGCTGCCACTATCTTGTTATTTGTTATAGAATGATGGATTACTTCGCGATGTCTCATAGGTGTTCGCCTTGTTGATCTCTTACTAGATGTATTTACATATGTAATATACCGCGATGAGTAAAATAGAAGAGCATTTATGCGATGGTAATTAAAATTATGTTCTGTTGCATCAGAATTTAAATATATAATATATATCTATATATTTATGTTTAACAGTCCACCGCGATAATTAGATTGTTCATATATCATTCATTGTTTTCGTTAGTAGTACGTAACAAATAATATAATTTATCCGTTATACACCCTTATATATTAATACTGTCCTCTCAAATTTCATCATTTACACACATATGCCATTCTGATCTCTCGTCGTGTCCCTCTAACATTATTGCACAGGCCATAATTTATGGTATCGCCTATTATATAAATATTTATAATGTTAATTTAATAATTCGCACATTTCGTTTTATTCATTCGTAAATGCTGGTGATCTTGTTTTTTCTTGCCTTTTAATCATCCCACTATATACTAATAGAGACATCCATATACATTTATATTTTGCAAGTTCAACGTCGTACGAAAATAATAAAGAGTGATGATAGTATCTAATAAGTGCAACTTAGTGCATATTGGTCCGTGCGATTAATTTTTGCCTTGTAAAGCTTTATTTTCAAGTCCTGAATTTTTTTAAAATACAGTGAAATTTAATTTTTGATAAAGAAATTATATTTTCATGCGGTAGATAAAATAAAATATTCTTGTCAGTATTGTACGTTTCTACACACAAAAAACATTCTTTATCTTTGTATCTGAAAGTTCGAAATCAAAGTATGCGCTATACATATGTATTTTAAGACTAATTATCATTTTTTATTATTACAAATACGATCAGAAACATGTGCCAAGCTTCAATCGCATATTATAATTAGTAGTGCGCATTTTAATTCTTTTTATACATTCACAAATGACAATCGCTAAACTTTTTTTTTAAAGTGATCGTCCTGATTTTCATAAACAATTACTTATTAGATAAGCTCAAAATAAACAAAAAAAATTTCGTTTTGCCATGTCAGAGTGTAGTTATATAAATGTTGTCATTTGTAAATCTATATTTTGGATGTGTGGAAATACAAATTTATTGCTTCGTTGTTTAAAACTCAGAATTTTTTACCTCAGTGGGATAATCACACAATGATACTGTATATAAAGTCTATAGGTTAAGTAATTTATAAATTTCACTTAACTAACATATTATAACGTATTTTACATTTTTTTAAATTTGTATAAAAATGTAGATAATAAAATTCATCGATTTCGTTTATTTCATTAATTTTATATGGATGAATATTAATTATATAACAGAGCAGAATCAAAGAGCTAAAATATCTAACAATATGTACATACATATGTGTATTTACACATATTATTACATATTTTAGTTCTTTTACACATATATAATTAAAAGAGTATGTGCTGTCCAATTTGCAAGCGATGTAGCGCAAAGGTAAAGTAATATAAATTTTGAAGTATAAGTTAATAAATTTATAAAGTAACAAATAATGTTACGTATATTATACTCATAAATTTAAATAAACTTTATATAACATCGTTGCAGCTTTCAACTATGTTTTATGAGCCAAATCATTTTTTCGTAATCAGTTCAACAAAATTTTATGCTTCACGTTTATTATTCTTGATTTATTTATTATCGGCCTTGCAATATAAAAAATCTTAGTTTTCACCATTATACTGATTATTTTTATTGAATAACAAAGTCATTATTTGAAATTTCATTTAAACAGCATCAGAGATCAAATTCTGGACAATATAACAATTCAAGAAAATTTCAATCTCAGACTCCAATAATTGAATCATTATTTTTGCTATATTTTGCTAATTATTATAATCAATTTAATAAAATACAAAAGTATTAAATATCAATGATAAAAGGATCGTACTCATCATCCAAGCCTCGTAATGTTCGTATACGAATCTAAAATCAATCTGGATCGCGTGCTTTATTCATTGCTTTATTACGCTGAGTCGATCGCAATAATAATTGTTTTCGTACAACCCGAATGCACTTTCATAAAAAAGAATTTTCAAATTCAACGTACAAATTAAAATTCCTTCTCCGACAATATGTGATCATCAACTATACAGCAAAATTCACCTCATCTCAAGTGATATCA
>UCOJ01001752.1:0-21931 GCA_900474305.1 Cecidostiba fungosa
ATTTTGAATATAGCCTTATGTTTTTGAGGTTAAGAGACGACGAATAAAACTGAGCGCGCGAAGCGCGCTGGATTTTCCTAGTTATATCAAATAGTAATGGGTCCAAATACCTTGTCAATTCGTATAATGCTGTTTTTAATTTGTTCATATGTAATTATACTAATAATATAAACAAAAACAAAAAAAAAAAATCTCCCCGGCGGGGAATCGAACCCCGGTCTCCCGCGTGACAGGCGGGGATACTGACCACTATACTACCGAGGACTTGTTTCTGGGAATTTTTAGAGTACTTTTTCTTCTATGTATTTTATAAAACACCAAAAAAGTTAATTAATTAAAAAGATATAAAAAGAATTTGTTTATTAAAAAAATTTTATTAGTACAAAAAATTTATTATATAAAAATTATTTCTTTTTACATAAAAAATTTTGTTTAAATATTGGATGTTGATTTTAGGCTTCTTCGGCAATTTTAGTTTCTTATGTTATGGTAAATTTGATACGAGACCGGTGATTCACATGCAAGTGATCCGCTGTGATTCTGACAGTCGGTGACTTCATGATTTCTAAGTAGCAGAAAATAAAATATTACATGTAGATATAAAAGATATATACATAATAACGACGCTTAAAACGAATGGAGCTCAGTTTAGTATATGACATTGACGACAGCACGTCGCCTCTATTTTTTATTCTATTCTAGTATAAGTAGTAGTACTACAAAAAAATTCTTTATAGACTGCAATTAACAATCCTATATAGCCTCATTTGCAATAATAAACAATCATAATTGATTCATCGCTTAATTGAATTACAACCTTTACTATCTTAATTTCACTTATATACCGCATTGCGGCTGCAATGAAGGCACTTAATTGCTGGTATAGTTTGTAGAATACAACTCATACAATTCTAAGCGGCTTCTCTCAAACTCTTTGAAATTAATCGTTAATCTGAAAATTCAACGCTATTGCATGCAACGTTAAAAGTTCGTATAAGGTTTGGTTGCCAAAGCCCATACGATGATGATGAATTGTCCTGGGCCGGCTAATGCAAGGCGAATCAATCACGGCAAGGCGCAGAGGTACAGACTCGCACTCCTTTTCGTTCATTCATCATTGACACAGCGAGAAGCGCTACAAAGAGGGAGTTCAAGCACACGTGTGTACCTGTATAGAGACGTTATGGGTCCTCGAGGAGTCGATCAATCAAAGGAAAAGTCCGCGGCTTTCGTCGAATTATACGCGGCTACTACCATACTACTGTATGTAATAGAAGGAAGTATTTCGAGTGGTAGAAAATTCATAGCTGACGATTAGAAAGACGAGATGGAGACAGCCTTTTGAGTACTTAATAAGTCATTTTTTTTAATTTTAAGTGTACACGTGTAATTTCAATGCAGATATGTATACAGTAGTATACTATGATGGATTAGTTTTATTGTCATCAGGTTGTTTTAGAAAATGAAGGTATAGAAAGTGACAAATCAATTAAGGACACTATCGACGATCAATCAACGATCATTTTCTTTAGAATGTTTTACAACTTCAAACAGATCTTCTTTCTGTAATTTAAACAATATTGTTATTATTATTATAATTAAATGAAATTTGTTTAATTCGATTATTCAAATCGGTATCACTTTCACTCGCCTCCATTTAAAGCGGTTTTCTTCGATGTCCTAAGCATCATTGATAATCAAACTCACATCGTAATCGATTTATATTCGAAATCACAACCCATAGCGAAATTAAGCTTCCTCTATCTCTGGACTAATGTCTCTCCTCAACTCTTACATCCATAACAACTACCTCGAAGCGTGATGAAGAACGAAAGCATCGACAGACAGCGTGTCGACTTATAATAATAAAGATCAAGATCGAGACCACACATAAGGCGCCACTGGGAACTGTAGTGCCCAGAGATATTCATCGAGTGCAGCTGCTGCTTGGATACTATTATATTATAGACTTTGCCGTGTAGGGTGGTTGTCGAGGTGTAGCTGTGTAATTTTGCTTCAACCAGCCCTCAACGACACCTCGTATAATCCGGTTGTCGATTGCACGTCGTGACAATACGCTCGACTACTCTTGTACGGGCGACACCTCCCCCTCAACCTGTCGTGAAACTTGTTTGTTTTTATGAATGGGAGCGGTTAGGGACTATCGTTGTTTTCCGCCTTAGATTGTGTGCTGTGTATCGTTGCGACGATAACTTTCTTCAGATTTTATCTGTTGACATGTTGCGATAATGAACACTGCGTAACTTTTACATTTATAAGAAATTCAAGTTAGCTGGTTTTTCTTTTTCCTTTAAATATAAATATATAATTACATGTACCTCAATATTTGTTCTTATATCATGGTATAGCATTTAAGCTGCATGCATCAAAAGAGTAAACAGGTCAGCCAAATTCAATCAAAGTAAATTCTTCATCGTAAAAGTCTAAGCACTTGATTTTGTCATGTATAGTCTCCGGCAGTAGTCGAAGGTATATCCTTACTCCCCTTAAAAACAAAAGTTAGGAGGAAAAGGGGGCGAGTCGGCGCAGCCACCGCGTGTGCGTACTTAATAAAAGAAACTCAGGTGAAGAAGAGGACGAGTCGTACGTGAGGCAGCGGGGCGCCTCTCTCGCGGTATGCACGGCCTTCGACGTGGACTGCATGATGTGCACGACTCAAGAAGGAATCGAGTTTTCTCGGAGAAAAGGAAGAGCCCGAGACGAGACGGACGTGAGCACTGCAACTGAGACTTGGCAAATATGTGCGCTGAAGAACTGCCAGAAGATCGTTGCGTCGTTTGATGTTATCAGCAAAGTGTCTGATGTTAGGCCTAGAAACTGATGAGTTTGTATGTTTGTTCATGTGCGTGTTGTGATACGAAGATTCAAGCATGAGATCTAGAAAGAATTCTTAGTTCTGAATTATTATTAGTGCATCTTAGTTCTGAATTATTATAAAAAAAATTGTAAAACAGAATCATGACAAATCAATCAGGAACAGTTTCGAAAAATAGTTAACACAACATGTTTCTGGCTTTCCTGTTGTTTCCCACCGTCTCTTCATATTTGTTACAAGTTTATTTGCAGTCATGCAAATTATCACACATCGATTTGTAAGCGGTTCTCTAGGGCGGTCTTCGAATTTGTCAGAGCAAACTGGCAAGTGAAAGAGCAAGCCGATTTTGGTCGTTCGTCGAAAGCCTTAATTAAGTCCTCGCCAAAGAGAGTAAGAGGCAAAAACAGGCGGCTTCATGCTGTGCATGCACGAATGAGGAATTAATAATTGAGAAGAAAGAGAAGTTTAGTTTTGCAGAATTCGCCAAGAAACTACAGTAATTTAAACGAGTTGTTCTTGGGAATTTTCATGATCTAAGATGCAATACTTTAGTAGATAGTAATAATCTTTTGGTAGTTATTTATTTATTTTATAGTTTATGCGGATCGACTTGACTTTCAATCCTTCATTTTAATCTGACGATCAACCTTATTCAAATCATTCGAAAAACTCTATAGCGGATCAGCTCATCTTCTGCAACCCGACCTATACATCGACCCCTATCTTAATCTTTGAAAAACTACACTGCAGCTTAGCACTCCGTAGACTGAAAAAGATACTTAGAAAGAACATTGCTTAAAGAAAAGCGTCACGACTTCTTCCGTCAGACATCTCGCGCTGGGCAATGAAGTCGTCACTGCGGCGCGTTACCGACGGAAAAAACGTCGTTGCGGACCACGTCGTGATCGACCCAGAAAGCTGCAGCTTTTAATTTACGGCTAGTCGCGCCGCGCTAATCTGCGAAAGGAATCGACAAGGCCAAGCAACGGGCCTCCTCCGCGTCATATCTCGCGCCGTTTTCATATCGCCCACCTGGGGCGAGACTTGCGGGAATATCAGGGCTCACTTTCTCCTCGCCGCGTCTACTCGACTCAAAGTATCTCGGACAGAGCGAGCATCTTCGGCTATGTTTGTTTTGGTCTGACGTGTTTTTTGTCACTAAGATGACGAGGAGCATGATGATGCCGCGCCTTGGAGTACTTTCGAGATTCTTATATTTACCATCATAGGTCAGAGTTTAATGGTCTTTCATATAGGAACTTCAGACCGGCTTTGCAGCAATTCTAAATGTAATCAAATCGTTCAATAAATAATATATTTTTCAAATATATAGATAACAGAATTAAATTATCTGTATTATATATCGCAACGTAAATAAAAGTAAAAGTAAAACTAGATCCATATGTATACATATCAATGCAACGTTGTTTTCTAAAACCATCAAATCAAGAAGTACAAATAAAACAATAAGACGTTAGTCCGAGTGGTATAGCTAATAAAAGTCTCTAAACTCAGATACTTTCATACATTAAATTTTCTATTATTGTTATTGTTGTAATCAACAGTAGGGACTTAAGTTTCTGATAGTCGTCATTTATTTTTTTTATCATTTTTACATGAATTGAATACCGTAACATAATTTATTGCTATACAAATAAATATAACACAATGTTCCTACAATCATAAATATTGTGCATGTTAAATAACATCATACACATTTCCTATATATACCTATTTTAAGTTTAGTGTATTATAAATACACATCGTTTATTCTAATTTACTTATTTAATATTATAGATAATATAATTTAAATTACTAATTGATTAATTTACCATAAGTTTAACAAACGTTTAAACAGCGATGGAGGAACGTCCTCATTTTCTTTCCATCCTTCTGTAGGAGTTTGGCTTTTATGAGTCGTGCTAGACCTGATAGTTGTAGAAGGTTCAGAAGAAGGACGTTCGGAGTTTGAAGTAGAGGCAGACGAAGAAGAAGATGAGGACGTAGAAGCAGAAGAAGTAGTTCTAATAGTAGTACTAGCCGGTACAGATGTAGTAGTGATTCCGCCGATGCCTGTGCAATTTGCTTCGTATGGATACGTGCAAACTTCTAACTTTACACTATAGTGTAGATTATCTGGACACGATATAACAAATTGGCGACCATTACTGCACTTACAGAACTTATCACAACGAACATTAGGCAACTGCACAGTGTAATTTAATGGGTCAACCAGTGGACATTTTCCAATGCAAGTATCTGGATTTTGCCATCCCGGTGTCGTAGTTTGAATCGTAGGTTCCGAAGAGCTCCCAGTGCTTGTTCCTTCATTATAAATTGCTTCTCTCTTATAAAGTTTCTTTGTAGTCGGTTTCGAAGTTGTTGTACTTGGTTCTTTGTTAGTACACGTTACGTTCCACGGCCAGTCACAAACTTGGATTTCAGGATTGAAATGTAATCCTGGAGGGCACTTTTGTATAACTTTTCCACCATTGACACACGTATAGAATAAGGAACAGTTTGTTTCATGGGGTATGTGAATTGCTTCTTCTGAACCTCCCGCTGGACAACCAGTTGGAGGATAAATCGTAGGTGGTTCTGGCTTAGAAGTAGTTGTAATAGTTGCACAGCCAGCATCTTCCGGTAAATCACAGTCATGTATAGTTGGGTTGAAATGTAAACCTTCCGGGCACTTTTCGAGAATTTGTAAGCCTCTACTGCATACGTAGTATTTTGAGCAAACACATTCGTGTGGTAAATAAATTGGTATCACTGGATCTTTTTTAGGGCAAGACGTTGGATAACCTAGATAAAATAGATACATTGTTACTTTAGGAATTATTCTATCTATTATTATTATTATCTAAATTATTATCTATTTTATAATTAGTAACGAATAACAATTGCAGCATATATTACACTCTAATTCATATTGAGAAAAAAAAATTAAACTTTATAATATAAGTCAAGCTACTACTTACTTGGCTTATGTGTGGTTGTTGGTCTCTGAGTAGTAGTCCATGGCTTTTTAGTTGTAGTTGTTGACGGCTGCGTTGTTTCAGGCTGTTTCGTGGTAGTTGTGGGTGGCTGAGTAGTTTCTGGCCGTTTCGTGGTAGTTGTAGGTAACTGAGTAGTTCCTGGACGTTTAGAAGTGGTTGTTGGCGACTGCGTAGTTTCAGGCTGTTTCGTGGTAGTTGTGGATGGCTGAGTAGTAGTCCATGGCTTTTTAGTAGTAGTTGTGGGTGGCTGAGTAGTAGTCCACGGCTTTTCAGTAGTAGTTGTAGGTGGCTGAGTAGTCCATGGCTTTTTAGTAGTAGTTGTGGGTGGCTCTGTAGTAGTCCACGGCTTTTTCGTAGTAGTTGTAGGTGGCTGTGTAGTCCATGGCTTTTTAGTAGTAGTTGTGGGTGGCTCAGTAGTAGTCCATGGCTTTTTCGTAGTAGTTGTAGGTGGCTGAGTAGTCCATGGTCTTTTAGTAGTAGTCGTTTCCGGTTGCTTTGTAGTAGTAGGTTCTACTGGTTTCTTGGTTGTTGTCGTGGGTCGCGATGTCGTTCCTGGTTTCTTCGATGTAGTCCATGGCGGTAGTTTGGTTGTTGTAGTTGGTCGTAGAGATGTTAATTCGCAATTAACTTTATCCGGCCAATCACAAGAACCTGTCTTTGGATCAAAATGTAATCCTTCAGGACAATCTTGCTCAATTTTTTCTCCGTCGATGCATACATAGAATTTACTGCAATCAGTTTCGTGGGGTAACGTAACTAAAACTCCATTAGCGTCTTTCGGACATTCTGTTGGTCTTTTAGTAGTCCATTCTGATGACCAATTTCCTGACCAATCATTGTCAGAATCAGAACTAACAGCAACTGATATGCTAAGTAGTGTAATTAATGCATAGATATAAGCTGTAAACAAAATTTATTAAAAGTTTTTCATATAAAATTCGATTAACATTAATAACAGTGTATTAAATTACTTAAGATGAAACTTACTCTTCATATTGAGAGTCCTGTGTAAATATGCAGAGCAGTGGTCTTCTCACTGAATAAACAAGGAACTGCTCTACAATTGCAAGCGCAGTCTTTTATAAAGGTGGACCGCTTATCTTGCAGCAACAAGGATAATTATCTTATCAATGTCATCAAAATGCATTTCGTCATAAACGCGAAACGCAATTTAATTTACCGATATTCTTAAATACGTTTGCACACATAAGATACTACAAACTTTACATTTCTTTTGATGACATTTAGGTATAAGAAATTTTATAAATAGTAATATAATTCGAAATAAATCATTTTTGACTGCAATAAAATTAATGAACACGTTACGAAAATATAGATATGTATCAATATCGTAGTAGCAGCTTAACACCTACCTTTATCTGATTCAATATAAATGACGATATATGCGTAAATACATACCAGAAAAAGAATATCGATAAAATAAATACTTTAAGCTTTGAAGTTTGCCGTAATGTAACATTCAACAATTTGAGTTAGTCATGCACTAAGTTTTAGCTGTACAACATACACATTCATTAATTTGAGATATTGTATTAAAAAATATTTATAACTTTATAAGCTATGCAAAATGAACGGTTTGCACCCACGTTATTTAAAACAAATAATTAAGTAGCAAGCCTAGGTGTAAGTCAAAACAAGATACGTACTGCAATAGTAAAAAGCAAAAAAGTTCCTTAGTTTTCAGTGACACTTTCATCACAATAATATTACGTATTTTTAGTAAAAAAAAGTTTACTTTGATCTCAACTATAAGTTTGATTATCTTCAGCTTTCCTCATTTTCATTTACAATAAATTTACGTGAAAAGTACGACATTAAATTACTAAAACATTGCGACGTCTAAAATAAATTTATTTCATCATAAAACTACAGAGGTCTTTCTGCAATTTCCCACGAATTTTCCAGCAGAGAAACATTTTCAGCGCTCTATTCCCCTCAGGTCTCTTCCTCGTGTCTGCGTTGGTACTGTTTCTCCGTTCATCTTTCTTTCTCCGTGGCTAAGCCGTGTGCTTCAAGTCTTTAAAGCACCTCGCCAACTTCTAATGCCACGCGCCGTTCTGAGAAACGGCAAAAAGCCGCTCGAATACATGAATGCGTTATATGCTAACACTATGTCAATGGGAGAAAGGGAGACGCAGCTATGCGCCGTGCTTTTGTTGCTTCTACCCTGTCGGCAAGATCTTGGCATCTGGAAATCATCATCCCGTCGAGTAGTGCATCGTGTGGTATATTATTCTGCGAATTGAGCGATGATTTGAGTGCGAAAATTTGAAAATTGCAGATGATTGCGAAATTGTTTTGTGATTGAGTATCTGACGAGAGATACAGGAAGAATTATTGATGAACTTTCGCGCTAGTTTTCGACGAAGAAAGTGTTATTTTCAATCATGAATAAACTGCCTAAAGAATACTGATCGAAGACTATACTGTCTTACTGCCTGAAGATGTTTCTACTTAATCACTTAATCGGCATCTTTGATACTCGTACCAGCAGAGTACATGAATTCACAAAAATATACTTTAATCTTGCGCAAATTATTTTCATTACTTTGCTGATTATTCTATGCCAAGATAATAAAATATATATGTTTTATTAACCTTTCAGGAATTTTTCAAGTTCATGACAATGATGTAGAAAAGTTTTTCCTGTTATCAATGTGTTTATCATTCATTTCTACATGTTTATTATTCAATTTCATAGCATGCTTGTATATTTGTAGAAATCCGAAATTTGCTTACATAATTATACGACATTCCAGTAGAGCTAATTACATAACGCAAAAAAAATTCGTTCAATTTTCCCATACTACGTCATGTGCCAGCAGTCCACACCCAAAAGTTCGAATCCTATATGGAGCCGTCGTTTTTGTCGCTAATGAGTTACATCAGTCACTCAATTAAATACAAAAACTACTGCTCGGAAAGTCCGGCTAATCTCTGAGAATATCTAACAAGGATAGAGACAATCGTACAAAAAGCCAAGCCAACAAAGCCGCAGGAGAAGAAGAGGGGAAAAAACGTCGCGCGCGCGCGCTGATCGATACCGATCTAACCAGACTTTCGCTCGATTTTGAGAGACAAAACTTCTCCTTGCCAACTATGTATACATGAATCTCTGAACACGCGCGTATTCGCGGCTAAGGCGGCCCACTTGTCCTACCTACTTTTCAGCTATTTCAATATCGATCCAATTTATCGACGACGTATGTACACGGCATATACCAAGCCGGACACACACGTGTGCAATGCGCCTCGAGCTGTGTGCTGTATACGCGCGACGACGAAAAATCGGAAGAAATAGATAAGGCGACACCCAGAAAGAAAGGAGAAATTCACGATTATAGACTACTATACGGTTGCAGTCAGAGATGTTTTACTCGAAATGCGAAAACAATGAAGTCACATAGAAATCTAATCCACTTACAATTGTTAAACATATCCTGCAAATTAACCATTAAAAAAATAATTTCTGTGATAAACTTCAGCAGTAAGCCTCCAAAATTATCTTAGCACATCCGACCAAGTGGGCTATACAGCTCGCGGATCGGTATGTCGCGTTGAGTTTTCTCACGACGACGACGACGACGACAATACAATGTACGCCGTGGTGAAGTGGATCGGAATCGGCCGCGGGGGAAAACTGGAACGAGCGCGTTCGCACAGACCCACAAACACAATGACGCTGCAGAGCGAGCGATGCACTCTCTCAGCTGTTCGGCTTTGCGGAGAACGTGCACCGGGACGCCCCGAGGACAATTTCAACGATCTCGGTTGCCGATGATTTATCGGACGCGAGCGAGAGCTTGCGCTGACGCATAGCTTTTTTGGTACTTTGTTGTTTTGTTTAATTATTCTACAATGCTTTTTTATTTGAGTAGCATTAGTAATTTAGTTAGGTGAGTTTTTCTCATTGATAGGATATTTAGGTATCTCAAATATTTAAATTCTATGTTCTCTGTATCATTTATTAAACTGTGGGTGCAATATACCTTATTAGGTTAAAATATCTCTTTATTGCATATATATTTTCACTCTCAGCGCGTGCTGCCGTTATCGCTATAAATTTCGCTGATAAACCTATTGGAGCCAATTTCTTCACGAGTTTATCAGTCAAAGTCTAGGTCGTTCGAATAATTGAAGGAATACATCAGAGCTTCCACAAAGACTTCAAAATTTATTATATACGATTCTCAAACAAAATTTCATGCTAATATCGATTGGCTCATCGCGAACATCCACGTGCAAGAGACTGTTAAAGAATCGCCAGAAGAAGAAAATCTAATCACAACTCATAAGATCAGCTTCTCCACATAATTGATGTCAACATTGACGTAGTCGCGTCATCTCGTAAGTCAGAAGCACTGTTGATTCAGTTTCCACCTAAGATCTGCGGCGATTATACCCGCGTGTCTCTCTTCCAACAATGAAAGCAAACATTGCGTTCTCATTTCCAGAACAAACCAATAAAAGTCCCAGTATTATTAGCCGCATCGATGCTCTACCCCGAAGCGAAGAGGATCTTCCTCAAATCCTGGAGTCCACAGACTCTTGAGCAAACGATCCTAGTATAAGAGCCAATAAGCGAACGTATCTGCGAAGACGGAGAGAAAAAGTAGAAGGAAGAGCCGTAAAGGCAAGCGCGTGCGATTTCCAGAAATCGACAATGACGCAGCTCGTCCCAGAGGACCTCGTCTTACGGTAAACGCGCGCACGGCTGAGGTGGAGTATAGCTGCGACTCCTGGGGAATCGCCGAGACGCGCCCGGGGGAGTAACCTAACCAGTTCCTCGTCTCGAGCGTGCGAATCGCTATAAGGATACGTGACGCTGCGTGGGATTTTTCTAGTTAATATTTGAGGAAAGTCTGAAAGAAGGTAAATGCGTGAAAGTTATATATATCTTCGACATCAACTGCAAGCAGCTATTTTCCAAAAGTATGCGGTATCCCAATAAATTTTCTTATGATTTCGAGGCCAGAGCAAACAAACCTTATCGAAATCCCCAATTTGCTGAAATAAATCGAAATAGACCATCGCGCATGTGTGTGTGTGCTATCAAGCGAAAAGTTTCTAAATTCTCACATACTAAAATACCGGCCCGACAAAATCCTCGCGCCTACTCCTCTCCTTTCTCTCCCCGAGACTCTCTAATTTTCATTCACACACGTACACGGGTGTCGGCGCTCTCCTTCTGCTTATCTGCGCTTCCTTGGCTTTTCCTCTCCTTTCCTACTTCACCGAGCGAAGCTGCGGAACCGGTGTCCGCGAGGTGATTTACGCGATTCATAGAATCGATAAAGCGGCTACCTGCGCCGCCGGAAACCGAGAATCGTCGCCAGGCGCGTGGACGTTCGACTCTGTGGATGCACGCAGTGTAGAAAGTGACCCCTAGCTCGGACGTTATAGGAACGTTGTAGCTGATAGTGGAATTCGATGAAAAGGAAAAGTATTTTTGCAAGACCTGTCATGCTCAAAGGTATAACCATTATCGAAGTATGCTAATTGGAATGCGAACAGATTATACGATAATTAATAATTAATACGTACTCGAATTTAATTAAGATAACGTTTTTTCGGATTATCGGACTTTGAACGGTTGAAATTTGCAATATCGTATCGGTCATTGTTTTTTGCACAATAGTACACCAAAGTGTCTTTGCGACACGTGGCTGACAAGTGATCGTGACATTGGATGTACACAAGTCTTGTACGTACAGTGACCGCCTTTGGAGGATCAGTATAATTCTTCTAATCTTCAATACGATATACAGTAATCAAACATGAATTTACGACTACCTTTATCACTATATTAACAACCCCCCAGTGTCCCAGCGGATTAAAGCTAAATTCTTTCTAAAAATTCTGAACAATATTCTCCGAAAACACAAATCCAGTCTATCGCAACTCTCGAATCGAGAGCGAGTGCGGGATCAGCTGTTCGAAGCGGGACTCACTCTCACCGCGACTACAGCAATGGCAAGGCGATCCGTCACGTGCACCAGAGCAAGTTTGGCGAGAGGGTGTTGACTATACGACAATGCGATGCAAGGATTCGATCTGCAGTCTATGTGGGAGACACGTCGAACTAGTCCTAATCACAGCTTCCGATCATCCTATTTTCTGAGGCTCGCTTGCGGAAACTGTACTACATTCTCTCTTCTTCTGTATGCTGTATAATGTTTCTGGTTTGTATTGAATTAGGTGAGACTAAGCATTTAAATGTAAAATATTTTAACTGAAAGTTCTCTTGATCATAATCTTTCATCAAAACAAACACACTATCCTAAAAGAAAGAGACACTCCTCGATCTACTTCAAATAACTTTTATTGTTGCAGATAACATGAAGTGGTGGACGATACCAATGAACAACTTGTAAAAATTCTTATCGTAAGCTCATTATCTCCCTTATCATTCGAACGACCGCGTCATATTGCGCCAATTAGTACAACAATTTCTCGATGCATCGTTATCCATCACGCGAAAAGAATTCGCCACTTAATTATATTGAAAAAAAAAAACATCATCGATAAACTCTGTTATGTACCCTGCCTTGTGCAAACAATTGATGCTACCGTGCTTGTGAAATCTCACGTCGTCCAACATCATATATACGAATAATGTAAAAACACAGACCGATCATTATTCTCCGCAGAATCATTCATACGAAACAAAGGCTCCACGCTCGCAGCTGCCTAAAATCGTACACCCAACCCAAAACAACACTACGCAGTCATCAAGAGCCGAACGATTCAATCGTGCTCGCGACGTTATTATAGATCGAGGCGCTAATCAATACTCAGCATAAGCCCGGGGCCAAAGGGTAGATAATCAAGATTTGCGCAAGAATCCGCGAAAATCGTCCGATCGACATATTGTAGGCCGCGCGAGTCGCACGCGGTGAAAGAGCATGTCGCGTAATTAAATCGTTCGCAGTAGGCGAATTGGACCCCTTGCCGAAGTACCTAGTCATGCGGCTTTTTTTCTTTTGTGGGTTGGGATCCCTCATACCGTTCATTGTTATCCTGGTCGTGGTGTATGTATAGTTTTTATTGTTCTCTATTTATTGTTATGTTACTCGAGGCGATGGATGTCGGACAAGAATGTTAATACTGGCAGATCGATTTATTGGGTTCAATTGTTAGAATAAGCGAGTGTTCTCTACACTCGTGGTATATCTGGAACAATAAACGCTATCTTTGCGATTGCTTAAGACGCGAATTAACAAATTGACTCACACACTCGTTTGCATCAGGAAATATCGTCGAAACGGATTAAGTAACTCAGGTAGCTCTGCGTATCCGCACGTGGCAAGTAGTATGAGTCAGGTACGGCAAGACCAAGCTCTTACTAAATCCAAAACACTTTGCTGAAGATCATAAATGATGATCAAACAACTTCAGAAACTAATATACTAAAAGCGTCAAAGTACTCTCAGCCCACGGCACACGCCCGACATTTTTCAACCGCATCATCGGAGGCACTATCACTTTCCGGGCCGGTCGCGCGCGTGACAGAGCTGCTGCCGATAGAATATGCAAAGCGCGCCCTCGAGGACTTTGGCGCATAAAAGTCTCGTCTAATGCTCGGAGCCTGAGGCCGAGGCGGAGCAGAAGTAGCAGCAGTTGGTACAGAGGAAAGGACGTTTCTTATTCGGTTCGGTAAGATGGAGGGAGGTAATTACGCGTTGCAAAACAGAGACACGACATTGGAGTGACCTCAGCCGACCCGAGGAGGAAAAGAGAGGATGGATGTATCCGAGGACTTTCCAGTGCAGTATATACGTGGTGGTCGTGGTTAGGGAGATAGTTTTTATGGAAATTGCGGTGTATTGTGCTCGGATGGTCGTTCGATTCTCTTTTATTTTTGAGGAATTTATCGTTTGATATTTGTTCTAGCAAGCATCCTTCGAATACGTACTTCAGAATTGTGAGGCAACGAGAGAATACCTTCTTCAAGCATTTTAAACCTAAAAGTTCATATAAGAGCCTACTGTATCCTCTCTCAAAACAAGACATTAGATAACCCAGAAAAAGCCTACTTATACCGCACTGGCAAAAGCTTGCCTTCGTCCTCGTAAATTTTTCATAATGCTCATGCATGCAGCGTCTCTATGAATTCAGTTATGCGCGAAGAAGAAGGAAAGGCGAAGGAGGAGGCGATACATATTCATGGGGGCGCGGAATATCCCGTCTGCTGGGAACCAAGCGCGTCGCGTCGTCTCATCACGTTGGCCCGTTTCTCATTCGGCGCATCCTTCTTCCTCCTTTTCTTCTTCTTTCTAGCTACCGAGAGAGACGCGGACACGTACTATTTCTTCTTTTGGAGCGTGTTCTTTACAACTTTCGAAGCTTCGTTCGTTGCGTTCCGAGAATGAGAGTTGATACGTAGCCACGAGACAACGAGTGTCTTTCCTATGAATATGAAAATTGAAGTTGGCTCCGCGAGTGTGCGGTAATGCTTTCACTTGTTATGTGTAATTGAGAGGAGAAAAGGTAGCGTCACTGCTTTTCGAAAAGGATGTTTCTCGGAGTGAGCGGTTTTGTAAGATTTTTCATTACACAAAAGCCAAAGAGGATACTTGGAATGTACATCAGAGTGAATATTACACAAACGTATACCTTGCAGTATAGTATACAAGAGCGAGAGAGGTTAAAATCGATAATAAACGAAACAAAGCTTGAAGGGGAACAATGAAAGGAGTCTTGATAAAAATGTCGAGTAACAGCAGTCATTGAGTGTCAATCGTAAATGTGCAATTATACTTATTATGCAGTGGTGGTAGCCTCATAAGTGCGAGTTACGCGTAGGAAGATAAACGCCGAAGATTGAAGGTGTTTATTAAGACTGGTAGTCGATCCATTGTCGACAATTGTTCAATTTGTCGGGCGCGAGCGAAAAACCAAAAGAAAGACTGTACGACGCGACTGATGCTGCCTCTACTCCGCTAATTTAGTTCTCATTATGGCTTTAATATAGTTCAATTTTTCTCGAATATAAGTGGGTGTTATCGTTGAAATGTGGCTATGAGAAAAAACTTACTCTCTCGGGATGTCCATTGACTTACCTAAAACAGAAAGAAAATACAACATTAATTAAAGTAAAAACTATATTTTATTAATAATACGAGATTATAATTAAAGTAGACTTTAAAAGCACTGCCTCGGAAAATAAATCAGCTCCGCTGACTCAACCGCTATGCAAATACGACCAATAAACGGCGAAAACGCTCGCAGAGAATTTTCCGTCAAAATATTCCCTCTCTCGTTCGAAAAAACAACCAACGAGAGAAAGATGAGAAGATGCTCCGTTGGAATCTATAATTAAAACGACCGATCCTCCTTTGAAGCTCGTCGTCGCTGCGGATTTTCCCGTTTCGCGGACCCGCGAGGCAAATAAAGGACTGATGGGAGAGAAAGAGAGAGAAGCGAAAGGACGTCGCGTCTTACTCGGAAATCAATCGCTCCGTAAAAGATCAAAGGACCGGCGAGGCCTGAGACTGATCGTTCGCGTATACGAGCTGGCCGCCGCGGGAAAACGGTAAAAGATGGGGAGAGAGAGAGAGAGACGAACGAAAGAGAAGGATGCGAGAAAGTGAAGATGGAGAGAAAGAGAAATTTGCGGAGAAGCTGAAAGTGACTATTTTCGCTTTATCGGCTAGGCGAGGAGTGATTATTAGTCGCGAATTTCATTTCTCATCATTATTTGTTAGATACTTTACCAATTATTCTATACTGATGCCAGTAAAGCATTGTTTTATGGTTAACAATATCGTAGCGCAAGTAGAAAAGACATTCCAGAGTAATCGTCGCGATTGAGAATGAGTCAGGAAGAAGAACCGATCTGACAAGTGCTCCCCTCTGAAAGTGCATCGCTTTACACTCCTAATTCCGCGTTTACGTCGATGCCGTTGTCCCTTGTCGCGCGGCACTTGTCCTTTTACGGCAAGAGCCCCACGATACAAACGAGATATTCCACTTAAGCTTGATTAGTCTTCTAGAATACTGTGCTCTTCTTTACTACATTCAATGTTCCCTCGTTGTTTAATCGATTTCGAACATTTATATACTTAATCTTCAATTGCAGCAAATTTCATTTTCGATTGTATTTTACGATTCAACCTTACGACTTTATCGAGCAAAACCTGCCAAAGCTCTCTAAATCGGTAAGTTTATCCTATACACCCAAAATTTTTATTGAAAAAAACTTATGATTTTCCAAACCCTCCCCACCCGCACACATACAATCTCAACAATCGCACACAAGCAACGACGCATCTATTTCCAGTGTCTCTTCTGGCATCCTCCCTCCTTGTCCAGAACAGCTAAAGATAGTCGACGCTCACGCGTGTGGGTTAGCCTTGAGGACAGTGCACTCGCGGCGACGACGACTGCGGCGGTAGATCGCGACCGATATCACGACTGCTGCCGCGCGCGCGCGGGAGACTCGCCGGTAATTTACCTCGACAGCGGCGACGAAGGCGCGCGAGATCTCTCGCACTTCCTCGTGCCACCGCCGGTTTTGCTTTATTGTTGAGAGCTGGACCCCGCTTATACTGGTAGTAGTAGCCGATGAGGATTGTGAGATTAATTGCTGGTGGTATGGTTGATTCAATTTTCTTTTTTTTGGGTTTGCGGCTTTTGAAGTTTAATACATTTTTTTTTATTGAAGTGAGGTTACTACAGATGTATTTTATGTGATAAAGTCACGTTAAAATGCACGTGGCATCGTATGGGAGAAGAAGAGGAATGTGTTACCTCCACACACTGTTTTATAACGAACTTGCTTTCGTGTTTATAAATGCTTTCATGACGCGAGGCAATAAATATAATTCATACCGATAATACTAAAAAAATCCCTTATTTACAGCCCCGTGAGCCCATAAAATAAACAGTTACTTGTAAAAACGCTCACAATCGTAACATAAAAATAAACGACCACTTTTACGATTTTGTAATACAGTATAAATCCGCGCACCCACGCGCTCTCATATACATAAGCCGAATACAGCTGCCGTAAGTCGGCTCAATCGAAGGCACATTATACGCATATAAAAAAATCGGTACAAGTTCGTGTCCTCTTGCCTCACGTGTACGCGCAAGCACTTCGCCGGAGCTTATCCGTTTCCGGTATACTGATGGACGAAAAAAAAAAAACAGAGGACTACCGCCTACGCATATATCCGACAAGTGTGCCAATGAGAAGCGGCGAATCAAAGCACCCGACTATAGTATGTATATCCGAAAATTCAAAGAGACGACAGTTCGATTTATCCCCATCCGCTTCTCAATAAGCTCCTTTTGTTTCTCCTCGGTTTTGTTTAACGAGGTGTGGCTCTCGCTCCACACAGAACTGACTACGGCGACCGTTAAGGGTACCGTAAAGCCCCCACAATGAAGCAGCAGCGGATTATATACCGAGGCATATTTCGCGATTTCAGCGCTGCTCACTTAATTGCCGACGTTCGACTAATTTATATACACGAGAGAGCCCGAGCGCGAATTTCGAGATATACAGCTTTTGTTGCGCGCCGGTTACTTCGTTACACGTGTTTTCCTCTCTGCTCGAACGATCGGCCAGAGATAAGGGCGTCGGCTGCTGCTGCTGCTAACGCCTTGATTTAAATTAACGGTGGCGCACACGCGCGAGCTTATTAAGATGTGCGTGCGGGTGATTTTTAAGGGAAATAATTGACAATGTCGGCGGATATAGGAATTAAGATGCTGCGGGACTGTACATGTGTGTAATATTATAAAGTGTAACTGTAAACGGTTACGCGCGTACTCGGTGCGCTAATAATAATAATAATAATAATCGAGCAATTATAAGCTGAGCTTACAGCTTTAAACGGGTATTACGCGCGTGAATTCTGAGGTTGATAACATCGATTTTGAAATTTATCTTCTTCGTTTTGCAGAACAAGTCGGGGATGTTTTTGTTCTCTTCGAAATTAATGGTTATATCTCTAAATCTCGCGATATTTTTACTGCGTACGTCAAATTCCTATGCTTTTATGGGGATCGTTAAATTTCCTGCCGAAAATAACAAGCTGCAGCTTAAGGGATTCGAAAAGCTTCGTGCGAAACTCATATCGAATAACGCGATAATATGGTCGAAAGACGTGTTTTTAATAAAGTAACGCGATCGGTAGTAAAAAAAAATGTTTGTCGAGGCGAATTATCGACAGGGATTTTACCTCGATTCTGACGTGTGAATACTTTTACATGCCTTCAAGAGTTGTAACGAGGTTAAAAATCATGATTCGGTATTCAATTAGTCTTCGTATATAAGATAAAGAGAGGATAATTCGATTATAAACTCGATTTTATACCTGTTGCATAAAATGTAACTGTAAAGCATCAAGAAGATACATAAAGTATATACACGCGTATGTAGGTATGGTGGTATAACAGTAAAATTACAACGAACAATAACCTGAAAAATTCGTAAATAAAGCAAGTACAGGTATATATTATAATCCACAAAGGAATCCGCGAAAAAAAGAAATAATGATTGCAGCATCAGGCCGAGAGCAATAAAAGTATCTCAATAACGCCCTCTAAATCGCTCGTTTTTCACTTAGACCGTAGCCACGTGCGCCGCGACTAAAGCCGCAAAATAGCCAATAAACGCCTCGGCGTAACATCCAGAGCGACTACAAAGCAAATAACTTCCTCCTCCGTCCCTCTCCCTCTCTCCTCCTCTATATACGATCTCTCTCTCTCTCTCTCTCTCGCACTGTCCAAGCGCATTTTCCTCGCTTTAGCGGCGCGCGCGCGCGCGCGAGTTCGTTACGCGATTTAAAGGGCCGCGAGGTGAAGAACTCGACTAGCACAGCTTAACGACCCGCCCATACGTATAGACCTTATAGCTGCGCTTCTCTCCTGCGCGAGTGTGTCTGTGTAGGTGATTATTGTTTCGCACCTGCGATAAACAACTGGGGAAACTAGCGCGGTTTTGCGCGCCTTTGTCCTCTCTGCGCGCAGACTTATACCGAGGATCTTGTATTATTTGGTCTTTGTGCGTATTCGCCGAGGAATTCCTTATTGACCGGGATATATATATAGGTAGAGAGGAGTTGAGTGCTTGAATTCATTAGGACACGATCGAGAAGTGGGTATTTTAATTGCTTGAGGTTTTATTTATAGTGAAATTTTTACATTTTACGTTGGTTTAAGGAGAATCATATAGTTATTTCGAAAATATTCATTTAATGCATATTAAAGCACGCACTTATCATCCAGAGCAAAACGTCTGGCGCGAACCCACTGTGTATCATCAAAAAAAGCCATAACTCTCCCGCCCTTCAACTTGGCCTCATCAACTCTCGACAATCCGGTAGGTAATCGCAAATCGGTATATACATACAGAGACAACAACAGCTGTTAACAACCGGAGCACGACTCCTCAGCCGATTTACGAGCGCCTCGTAAAAATTTCAATGACCACACGCACAAAAAACGCCTCACGGCACCAGACTTTTCGGGAGAGAGAGAAAGAGAGACAAGCTTTGCACTGGAAGCGTCATTAAGCGAATCGTAAAAATTCCTCGGAGCGCGTGAAATTACACGCGATCGCGCGCACTTTTACTGTTCTCCGCTTCGAGAGAAATAAATTTTTAGTTTTTGGATGTGATTATACTGATGGTACATACGAGAGCGAGTATGACTGGGAAGGCCGTAAAAATCGAGTTTTGGAGCTGCGTAGAGGAGTCTGTAATTTCACTGGAATCCTTCTTTATCCGCGTGTATTTGCTGCATCAGTCGGAGTATTGTTCGGTAAGTAAACTCAAAACTGTTGCGTCGCGAGTAAACGTGCGATCGTTAAATTTGATCGTTATTGCAAAGAGGTGTGTACGCGCTTATCTCTCTGCCAAAATTGAAATAAAATAATAAGATAAATGAATAATAAAAACTTTATGACTCACGTCAAACCGACTGCTGTTTTCTCGAAGAAAAGCAAATATTTCAAATTACATAAGCGGCACTTCGGTTCAAAAGTATGTACAAGTACTGTAACCCAAACTATACACTCCACCGAACTTTATTAAATTCAAGAGTGTTGAAGTACCATCAAGACTCCACCAGCACTTTCAGATCCCCAATCTCTCACCCTTAACACAATCTCCATCCATAAAAGGTCGCCTGTTCACCGCACACGCAAAATCTCGATTGATCAACCTTCGTAAAACGACGATCGCCTCGGGGGTAGCTCACTTGTGGGTTTTTCTGCGCTTTACGAGTCGCCTTGTTTTATCACGCTGAAAATGCTGTAAATTGGTCCACCTTAATGGCACAGAGGCTCGCACTCTCGGGATTTACTGATTGACCGTCTTCGTCGTCGGAGTTTTTTCGAGAAGCTTCTTTGGGCGAACGGCACAGTCGCCTTTGATGCGACGACGACGCCTCGTTTTCACCGGGAGTCGGGTTAATGAGGAATTTGTAGTGAAGTAGGGAAATTACGGGAAGAGCTGACAAGCCTTAGAGTCGTTGTATGCGTTTGTTATGGATTGGACAACGAATATTTTATTTTGACGTTACCACGGTGGATAAATTACTGTGTAGTAATTAAAGGCGCGTATGGACGGAGATTTGTAATTTGTTTTTAGGAAAGTTGTATGTATAAATGTTTCGTTTATGAATCATTGCGACGACTAATAAATATGTCAATCAGAGCTGTTTATTTACTTCTCATGGATTTGACTTGAGTAATACCAATAAACATGTCATTGTAACCTTATTTCTCAGAATATTATTTAATGACGAATATCTAAAATATATATTGCTAAACGTTTCTCTATATAGCGTTAAAAATTGTCACTATATCAGACCAAACAGTACGGAGAGAAAAAAAAACCTGTTTCGTGAGGACAAATCAGACCAACGATTACCATAGTGAATATTGTCCTATATACCAGAAAAACAAAAGCGCAGACAAAGCGCCTATTTCGATTAAGCGCACATGATTTAAATTCCTCTCCCACAAATATATAAACAAAAAAAAGCAACAACTGCAAGGAACGAGGAGCATTTTATCAAAAACAAATCTCCGCCGTGTAGTCGCATTGTCATTGTTAACGTTATATACGTACGTAAATGTGCTTACACACAGGACGAGCGGCGGCGCATTACCATTTTTCGCTCATGCAGTGAAAGTAGCCGCGACGACGACGACGACTGCGGCGGCGGCATGATTCTAATGACGCTTAGAAGACACGCGGGAGAGAAGGACCGCAAGCGTACAAAAGCCTCGTATTTTCCGGACGACGACGTCGCGACATCGCGTTTACAAGCCGTTTGGGAGAAAAAAAGCGCGGAGGGGAGAGAGAGAGAGAGAAGAAAGACACACGGCTGCGGATGAATAGTCGAAATCGAGAGAGCCTATACGAGCTGCTGTTATTTTCTATTATGCGCGGAAGCTTTTGTGTGGTAATTTTAATGCTTCAGTTCATTATTGTTATTTAATGAAATTGTCGTGCGGCGATTGTTTGCGTTATAGAATTGTTTTTGATGCTATTATAAGTGAAGTTTTACTCTTTCGATTATCAAAAACGGAAGCGGCGTGCGATCGCATTCTAGAAGCGATTCGCGATAAAATTAAATCGATTAACGACGAACAAGCTAAAACGAGGAGTCGAGCAAGATTATAAAAACGATAAAATCTACTACATTTTGTACACAATCACTTACTAATCGAAACCTGTTTTATCAAATGTCAATGTTTACTTTCTGTGTTGTAACCTCGATGTTTATTTCACGCAAACACTTTCCATAAAAAACACATACGAACAGAAACGACCAAATCTACAAAAGACACACGGTTATCAAAGAAAATTTTTCCAAAAGCCAGTAAATATCTCTCGCTCAGCCTCGGAAAAGAAAATCCGCGGACTAGTCCTCCCGCGCAGCAGAGAGACAAAGAGAAGAAGCTCTAAAGAGAGAAAGAAAAGTGCCAACAAGGGCATCGAGCGCCGACGATTCACGTGTGTGCGTACCTGTATATGTATATAAGCTTCACCAACACAAGCTCACATCCAGCACGCGAGCGGCTGTATATATATATGTATATATATATATATAT
>UCOJ01001753.1:0-22117 GCA_900474305.1 Cecidostiba fungosa
GCTGTTGCCTATATGGGCACGATGTAGTTTCTTCCATGCAGGTTGTTTCCAGGATTCCCCAGCTTCCTCATAATTTGTTTCCTCTTAAGAAAAATGGCTCAAGGTTTATTCGTTGGATCATTTTCCATGTTGTACTCGAGGTTGCTATGGGGTTTTGTTTTTCCACTAATAGTCCAGGGTTATGTTTGATAGTCCTGACTCCTCCTTCTATTTCCTTGGTCTCAGCGCACCTGTAAGAGGGTGTCCTGTAGTTTTGATCCTCTTAAGTTATACGGTAGCGCCTCGATGACGACTATAATCTTGTATTAGATTGTTATTCTTATATTTTCCTTTGCTGTAGTTGTTAATATCATTAGTCCCATAAGTTAGTGACCCTAGTATCTACTGTTTATGCCTATTCTTATTTATAATAACTTATTGTTATACGGAACCCTTACGTGGGCTCTATATTCCTTTCCTAAATTGCGAAGAATAAAAATTATATTATTTACGTTAGTCATTGGTAATAATTTTGTCGCGTATTCGGCGTTTTGTAGTTGTTTGCGCGCTGTTTGTATAGGGCGCTCAGGTTTCGCGAGACGCAATTTCTGCGTTTTACGTCCGCAACTCTTGATTTGGTGGGGTTTTCTGTCATGGTTGCATCTTTTAGTCGCGATCTTCTCCAAGTTGCCGGCTACTTCCAATGGTTGTCAGTGTTATTTTTGCCTTGTTGAAGATCGCCTGTTTCTAGTGTTTTTACCTTCTTTACATGATGAATATCATCGCACTGCCTTTTGGCGTTTTGGCTGTTGGCTGAGGCGGAGGCTACCACCCGGATTATATTATTGTAAGTGTATTTTTTTTCTTGTTGTTTCATATTTTCTCTTTCTTTTTGCTATTATTATTTTTGTTATTATATTTCCTTCCTCTTTTTCTTTTCTTAAGGATCCCTCTGTATGGCTGCATGTCTCGGACGACGAGGAGGAAGAGGAGTATGAGGATGACACGGAGTGGCTTCCCTGTCATGGTGACACTCCACGCACCGTCGTTGACGGGGACGGTTCCTGCATAGTGTGTCGGCAACCTGCAACTGGCCCTTCGTTTATTCAGTTAGGATGGTCATCCATTGGTATTTCTGTACGTATTAGTGCCTACGTTTGCCTTTTATTCTGTTTTGGTCTTTTTTTTTGCTAACTGGTTCCTTCCTTTATGTTTCTAGGTCTCGTTCCGCAGCTTTGATCCCAGCGAGTGGGCGGTGAATCCTGGCGCTGTTGCTGGGGGGTGGGTCACCTTCCACTGAGAGATGTGGGATCCACCCGCGTCTGAGCAGCCTTGCTATGTTTGCCTGCAGCTCATGAGCTTCGAAGGAATGGGGGTGAGTTTGATTGTAGCAGCTAGTGACTCGCTTAATTCCCTTATATATGTGCGCATATTTATATGTTGATTTTTGTTTCAGGAATGGATCGGGAAGCCCAACTCTATTTATTTCGGAGCGTTATGTTTATACGCCAGCCGACACGATTCGTTGTATATTATGCATATATTTGAATATATATATATATATATACATATATATATATACACATATATATTCAATTTAAACACTTGTACTTTTGGAATCTTGGTTTTGTATTTTTCTTTCTGCATTTTATTCCATGATGTTTTTTAGATTAGTTACTATTTGTCATGCGTAGAATGATAGATGAAAGATCATGGTTCGAATCGTCCACCTGAGTAAATAGGGGTTTTTAGTAAATAGTAGTGAGATTTTTACACACGATAAATAATGTTCGGCCAGAAGAAAAGTTGATTTTTGAGCACTGATATGAGTTACTAGGTTGTTTTTTTTCTGAACATTTTTCCGATTATATTCATGGAAAATTCTTGAAAGTGCTGTTTAGTATACTGCCCGTAAAGTTTTGTGAGCAAACTCTACGTAAGATTTTAATAATTAATTTATTCTGATAAAGGTAAATAAACTTATCAAAACATTCATTAATTTCTTTAAAATTAAGAGAAAAGTTTTTTTCATCAGCACTATAAATTTAATTGCAATATCTTTTCAAACGAATAAATTATATTGAAAATATTAAAATCAAGAATAATCATTATTGCGAACTTCATTTATTTAGGCAGTTTCTTAAGTCATTGTGAGAAAAAATGTAGATACGCGCGCATACGTAACTCAATAACCCAATAAACAACAAATTGTTACACTTTTATAAATTTTAATAGATAAGGTAGCAATCATAAGTATACAATTTATGGTCATTATAGTTTTGCCAAAAATAACAAGTCTGAAACTTTGCAACTATTAAAAAATTCAAAATGTATAAGGTCGTCCGTATAAAATTTCAATATACAGTATATATTAATTATGTCTAAATAATAATCAATACTAAGTGCACGTAAAATTTCCACACTGTAACCACAACCTTTTCTAAAGTTCTCAATGAAAAAAAACAAATGTCGCAGACAGCCATAACAACATACATACTGTAGCTTTGGCCTACATATACTGACTCATTGACCCTAAAACAATCCAAATTTAACGGGAAGTCTTGGAACTTTTCACGGTCAGTCGCAGGCTCCATTTAATCGCGATCAAGGCGGATTTAAGACTTACTTAATTCATCCATTTTCATTCAAAAACAAATATTGGAGGCCGAATCCAGCGCGACCTTCCCCAAGAACCCATCAAAACTTGCATCACAAGAGCGCTGCATCTGCGGAAGATTCCCGATGTACGTTGCAAAACTCGCGCTCATGCTCGCGCACGCGTATAATATACGAGCGCAAGCTCTACTACCTTATATACGAAAATAAACGTGAAATCGAGAGCGCGCGTAACGTACGGTTTAAAAAAAAAGTAGGTAGAACGACACCGCTACTACCGAAGACACAGCGGCAGAAGAAAAAAAAGAAAGAAGAAGATGCGTGAGCCCTTGAACGCTGACAGAGCGAGACAGAGCAAGGCGTCGCGACGCTCGGCGTCGACGCGCGCTCACATCGTTGTGTATACGGAGGCCCCAGCGCCGGTAGTGGAAACAGTCAGTGGTGCGCGAGCCTCCGAGGCGCGAGGACGTTATCCGTGGCGGCGTCCGAACTGCTGAGCGGCATTTCTTTTGAGTGCAAGCGCAAGCTTCTTGCGCGCTTAGTTTCTCGGAGCGCGGTGATAAAGCTCGGGATTTTTGTGAATTTTTACTCACCCTCATCTTGTTTGTGACTTTTGTTTTGAACGGGAAACTATTGTCGCAGTATTGCCTGACAGATTCGACGTCGATGGATAAGAATTAAAAATTGGCAAACAGAAAAAGGTGAGCTTTTTTATCCTCTTCAAACTTTGTTACTTTTGAATACTGCAGAGACTTCATTAGACCCGGGACCTCGGGGTGGCTTTTCTCTCGTTACCTCCCTATCTACCTGCCAACCCAACTGCCTAGTGATTTGTTGGTTTTTTTCATAGACGCAACAAGTTATAACAAAACTTTCGAGTTCATTTAATGCATAGTTAAATAGCAATTATGAGTTCGTGCCTGGTACGCCAAAGCTCTTGTAGCATTTTTTTTCAAAATTAACATTGTTTGCACCTGCATAATTAAGATAACTTGTTTTTAAATGACATTCTAAGTACAGTTATTATTTGTTTGTTTTCATATTTTTATACAGATTAGTCAATATTTCAAATTTCACAAAGCCATTTTTAACAGCCAAAATGTTTGAAAAATGAATGTTATAAAATTGCAACTGTTGGATGCAGGCAGTTCTTGTTAATTGAATTTCACTACGTGGTCTACTTTTAAAAAAGCGGTGAACTGTATAAAAATTGATTGATTATTTTATGTAATTGTATGCTACTAAGGATATAAATAATCTTCTAGATTATTTATAAGTATGACATTTTAGTTTTATTACCTATTTGACCTCTAGATTCCTTCATTTAACATTTAGAAAAATGTCAAAACCACTCACTTAACTTAATAATCATTTACACTTAACTTAATAATCATTTGTGTCTCACTAACTTAATAATCATTTACATTTATGCGATTATTCATTATATTTTCCAAGTTCTACTCAACCATTGAAAAATATAAAACTTCTTCTAGAAGATAGCAACATCTAACTTTTATTTCGGGTATGCGTAATTGTAAAACTTTTTAACTGCTTTATGAAAACGTTATAGTTGTGTATACTAATCTATACTTACTAAGGCTTTCCATTAAAATAAAGAAAACTCAAATTTGTATTATTAGATCTAGAAAAAAAGAATAAACTAATGGTACGTGTATATATTGAACTACATACATTTAATGCAAATATCTATTTTCATTTATAAATAAGCAGTTTCGAATAATATTTAATTTGCAAAAAGAAATGCTTTAAATGGTAAACGAAGTTCACTCGTATTCATCGTGAAATTTTAAATAATTAACTACAAATGGAAATGTTATAATATCAAAAGTATACGTAGTTCACATTTTAAAAATAATTTAATTTCTTTCCATATTTTAAAGTAAATCCAATTTACTAATAACTTCTGCACACAAAAATATTTTGCCGTAACTCAGACACACGTCGAAGTACTCGAGCGTAAATCCGTTAATTTTAATACCGAGAAAATCCAATTTGTCCGCATTTACCCTGAAATATTCTTGTTGTGGTCGCTAGCTTAGTTGAGGCGCTTCGAAACTTTGGTAATTTTCGTGATCCCGCAAATTGGCATGCACTGGCGAGCAACCGAACAAGCGAAAAAGTCCGTGTACCGCAATAGACCGTAGCTATATAGCGCAACGAAGGAAAAGTACACAAAAAAATGTCGAGAGCACGAAGCAAAGCCTGGGCGTTAATCTTTGAATTCAGGACATCTGTAACATACCTAACACAAGCTGCGCGCACACATGCATATATACAAGCAAATGCACACTGTTTACGCGGGCGCGACCCTCGAATACCGAAAGGCATTTCCGTGCCATCGCCTTTTCCGAAAGCTTTCCACGGACGAGTTGCGAACTTTCAGGCGCCAAGCGACTTTTCTAGATGTTCGTATTTTTCAAAGCAGCTATGAAGGTTACTATGTTTTCCTATCCATTATCGAATTGCTGTTAGCAGGAGTCGAAGACAAGTTTATTTCGAGTGCATCGATAAAAATTCATCCGCGCTTGTGTACTACTCTTGTCGCTCACTCCAGGTCATGCAGACCTCTATATAAACGCGATGTAAATGACGTATGTGGAGATGCAGGACACTTGAATTTGCATTAAAATGGAAATCCCGATTCGAGAAGGTCGTTTATAATGCAAAATTTTTCTGCCCTGTATTAATTTTCATATATTAATTCGTCGTCACATAAATAACAACGATATTGAATTTGAGGATTTGACAAATTTTCAATTTATCTTAATTTTAATTTATCTTGAGTAATACTTTTCCGTTAAAGCTTTGCAGAAACCAAGACATTTATGCGTTGTTATATAGATTCAATTATATATATTCATAAGCTTATTATTTTTTTTAACTCTTTAATCAATAAATGCATATATGTATGCAGTGTATGCTATACTATTATTATTCACCGAGTCTTTATACATACAACTTTAGACTCGTGAAAAAGTAAGTTTTACTTTTTCACGAGTCTAAAATTGTAATAAGATTTGATTTATCGCATGTTTTCATATTTCATAAAAAAATAGAGTCACACATTTAATAAAAAGAATTTAAACGTAAAGGTCGAAAATTTGCATCCGTATATAAGATTCTTTGTTTTTTCAATAAACTGTAAACAAGGTCACAGCTATAATCTCGGAGAATTGATCTTATTCAAATCGTGTGAAATAATCTTTATACCTATACGCCCATTGGCAAATAAAATACGCTATATCTTTTCTCAGCAAAATCCTATTTGAAAGATACGAGTTTTCATATTTTTGTATAATTTTTATATTAAACCAAGTGTGAAATCAATGTAGATTGACAGGGCATTTCGAGACTTTGTTTAAATCCAAGCAAACAATATCTGCACATAAAGTGAGAAGAATGCGAGGCAATCTGGTGAAGAGTACCAGCACAGCGCGGCGCCGTGTCAACGTCGAGCCAAGCCGCGCGAAAGCTGCGAGTCATATAAATAAATTCTAGGCGATGCTAGGTGAATATTTAATGTCGCCGACTGCCCGACGCACGCACGACTCGTCTAGTTCTACTATACCTACCTGCTCTCATCGTCGTACGTATATTCTCACTCGCACTGTCCGCGCTATCTTTGCGTATTTAGAGCTTGCAGATATTAGCTAGCGCGCGCGTTTTATGAAAAATTCAGCCTGTAATAGACTTGAATTTATGGCGTTCTCCCCTGAATAAAGCAGTGAATAATGAATGAGTGAACGTTGCTTATTGATGAATGGCGCTGTCGTTCATAAAAGTAACGATTACTCGTATAACCGTATAGCTATAGAACTTCTCAACCGCAATGCCAGACCACCACGGCTATGTGCTGCTGAACTATTTATAATAGCTGTGCACATAAAGATTACTTTCATCGAATTTGCTCATTCAACTTATATATACTATACACTTTCTTATTTACGTTATACTTTCTTCAGACAAGGAAACGCCCTTGTACTTTTGGATATTTTATACATAAATAATACCATATACGCATGTACCAATAAATTTATTTGATAGCTTCCATTTTTACACATAAATTTAGCCAAAATTTTTCGCTTCACCCCTTATTAAAGTTAACTTTATTAATGAGTTAGTCGTATTCTATACACGTACGATTCCTAACGAATAATAAAAAAATGCAAAGTATACGTAATTAGTTTCGATCGCTTTTGTACGCTATTATACATCCTGGTTAGTAGATACGTCATAGTAAATAAATAATAAATCATAAAAATTATTTTTCTTAAAGTATTATATTTTATATCATACTACAGAGCACAACAGTACGTTATTCTAATTAATTTTAACAATATAGTACATACTATTGTTAAGAATGTAAACAAAATTACATATAAATGATTTTGATATCAGGCCAAAAATTGCCATACGCTATTTAGCCAGTGATATGATTTTGCCTGAATTAAAATAGCTTGCAAGATCTTGTTATTGTTCTTGAATCACAAAATAAATAATGTTTCCGTACGCAACCGTATGAATAATGATTATGAACTTTACTCATAGTTTCTACTCTATAATTGTCAATCTCAACGACTGATTAATAATATTTTAAAAATATACAATAATATAAACATCCTATCCCTCTCTATTCGTACTTTTCGGGTGTATTTCGTTATTGTCGCAAGATTCTCAAAACCTTTTCAAATCAAAATTTTTTTTACATTTAAAATTTTAATTAGACTTCTTAAAATAAAGCAATTTTGGGATGGTCCTTCCCCTATCGCTTAAACTCTGTGTCTCCGGTCAGCGAAGATAGATGGCGTACAGGCACTTTTTCATTTCCCTCGTCACAATCTACGTTCAGAATGTATATATAGTAGTGTGCTACCTATGCCAAAACTGCCTCTTGTTGGGCCTATTTGGGCCACTCATGCTATAACTGACTAACTATATAACTGCCGTTAAGTTTTGTATGTTCATGGAAATGCACCGCGCTTCTGTTTCATGCAACTCTAACCAAAACGAGTTTAAAAAAAATAAATAAATAAAATAATGGCTCAACTGATTGGTTTGCCTAATGTGCGTAATTTCTCTGCAAATGGCACAGAGAAAGCTATATAAGCTCCGCGAGTGCGAACAAAGCCAAGTCTAGAGATGAGCGAAGGGGAGAAACCGGAAAGGCAGACCGAGAAAAAGAAAGACAAATCGTATAGTAGTATACTAGAGGAGAATAGCGGCTAGACAAAATAGAGTGAATAAGAAGAAGAAGAAGAAGAAGAAGAAGAGGAGGAGAGGCTATATAGTACAAGAGGAAGAGCGAAATAGCGAGTTTCTAGGCGTTTTGCCCCTTTTGCGTTCTATATCTATACGTACTAAAGCAGCGGCAAAAGAGAACGCGACAGAGTCCGGTGTCGCGCGATATGCGTCGGTCCGATGTGAAGAAGCGCTGACACGCCACGGATGCCAATATCGTGCCGTCGAAAATTCCAAAGCTCTTCCCACTCTCTTGGCATCTCTTCTACTCTCTTTCTCTACTAATACGACCCGAGAGAGCCTCTCACACTATGTACTCGCTTCTCGTCGGACTAAAAGCTCGCAGTTGCACACGAGTATAAATTCGCTGTAGCATCAATGTAATACTTAATATATACCTATATACGCACTGATGTTGCAGCCCAGTTATTCGGGCATTGCACTCGCGCGTCCGCGCTCCGGAAACGTCGATCGTAAATTGCGATTTTCCGTGGAGACGGCTGCTGCCACGCACGTGCGCGATCGCCACTTTCTCGATTTTTGCGCACTATTTAGCTTCCTCCCTTTGAGCAGCTTTAATCTTATACAGCTGTGCGTTACTTATTTATATACGCTTATATTATAATATTATGCAAAACGCGCGTGCACTACTGATGCTTCAACGCATGAACGCATCGTGGCGCGTATATTAAAAAAGTAATTTCTGCAGCTTCAAAAGATTGTCAGTTGCGGCTGTGTGCAAGCGCATACATTGTTGTGGGATGAGCGCGCATATGAATGAAGCGCTTATATTATACCGTGACGCGCTGCAGCGAGGCGCTTCGAAGCGCGTCAAAGACGTGGGAAAGTGGAGGATTTGGTTTGAAGTCGTCGAGAAGCTTTAAGATCGGTTTTATGGACGCTCATATATGTGATGAACGCGGCCGAGAATTTGCGACCGGGTGTGGTGCGGTCGCGTAGAATAAACTTATACTCGGCTGAAAGCGCACATTCCTGCCACTGTTATACGTTCAACTATATATAATACAGTGTATAAAGTTGACTCTGAAATGACTGCCACGCATATATCAGGGGTTGCGGCATATTATACAAGTAACGATGTGGACATTTTTTATTGTACTAAACATTACTTGTTCAAACAATGCGGTATCATTTACATATCGTAAACAAACAATGGTTATTTATAGCAGCGGAGCCCCATCGCGATATTCGCTGTAGTACATACAGCGCCGCAGCATTAAAAGTTACAATATAACGTTACAAGCAACCCGATAACTTTTGAACAGGAATTAATTCAGCAGAAAGCTACGGCATAAATTCAGAATAAAATACCTCCGCGGAAATATGTAAACACAGTCTGCACAAGTATTCGCGTGTACATCAGTTTCCGTGCGTGCGTGTATTCTCGCAATTCCGTGCGACCGAGAGCCGTGTGACATCGCAGTAGACTCAAAGTCCCTGTAGAGGTATAACGAAGAACGATGGCGGCGAAGGGAGGAGGGATTCTTTTGCAGCAAATACAGAAAGCATGGCAGGCACGAAGACTCCGGCTCAGAGCCCTAATGCATAAAAACATGTTCGGATCATCGAGCTTGTGGCTTACGGCCACACATTTACACACAAATGCTCGGCCGTGTGTATTGACACCTCTTGTAGCTTGACAGCAAGAGCCGTACAGGCTCTCTTTCTCGAGTTTCCTTTTCCTCGCTATACCCACACATATACGCCTGGCTATTATACGGCCTAGCTCTCTTTGCTTCTTTCTCTTGGCGAATGCTAATCGAAGACTCGAGGGCGTGCGGAAGCTCGACGGCCAGAATGATGGCTGGGCGGGTGGCGTATATGTATATAGGTAATGGACGCGTGCGAGGAAAGATGAGGGTGAATAGGCTGTCGAGGAAGTGTAGGTGAGATACTTACACGACCGTTTTCGGCCTAACGATTTACATGCAAATCGTGCAAGATCCCCTTGTCTACGATGGTCTCCGCGGAAGTGTTCTCGAGATTCCTGCTTTTAAAAAAATTGCTAAAAATTCACTTGTTGATGGATATATAATATTATACTCGAGCGAGCTATACACAGTAATTTTATTATAGTTCTGATCAGTTATACAGTTATGTGATGAGGTGAATGTTGACAATGTCCAGATTTATTGTGATCTTTGACGAAAATAATCTGCTAGTAATTGCAGCTTTAGAATAAAAGAAAAACAAAGACCGCGCGGATGAAGAAAACAGAGGGGGAGGAACGGGATTGGCCGAGGTTCGGGAAAAGAAATGCCAGAAGCAGCTCTAGGATATACGTGTAGAGGGCAAAAGACAAGGAGAAAAGGAAAAGCATACGAAGACTTTCCTCGCGTGTATGTGTGTGTGAGAGAGAGAGAGAGAAAGACGGAGCTAGGAGGAATGTACGCGAGAGGGTCAGGAAAGCAATTCGTGTTCAGTAGGCGATTTGTTTCCTTTTTTCTTCCGTTAATCGTGATGGAGCGCCGCGCCGCTCCGCCTTTTCGTTAATGCGCTGCATTTTTTACCGCCCAACACGATGGGCTTTTCCGAGCTCGCAGGTCATAAATATTGCAAAATCCATCTCACGCATTATTGTTAATTGATGCTTCACTGAGCTTTATTAGCCGCAGCGTTGGTCGTATATGATCGAAAGTAATATCGGAAAAGGTATAAAAAAATCAATGTTGGAAAATGCAAGGCTGCGTGATGAATACGTATTTACATCCGCATATGCAGTACATATTAGATAATAAATAACAAGTCAAGTAAATCTCCATGTTTACAGATTTTCGTGACTTGTCATGATAAAGAAAATAGGCTTTTAAAATGAATTCTTTATTCTTCTAGATTCGTCACTGATAACTTCGATATCAACGTGATACAGCATCCTTATTTTCTGATACCAAATGACTTTTCCATAACATTTTTAGAGTAGCTTGCAAATATACAATTCTTATTGTTTTATAATGCAGCTTTTCAATTGTGGAGAAATAAAAATACAACCATCTTATAGTTCCAAATGACGACGTTCAAGTGAATAATTTTCATTGTTGTAAAGCAATCGTTATACTGAGAATCAATTATTTTTTAAATCACTTATTTTTATAAGAAGAAATTGAGTATAAGATCAACAATGAAAACGATAATATAATTTTTAGAAATGGACAAAATTAACTACATCGTAAATATGGCAATTAAACAGAGAGGTTGCAGTAAGTCAAGCTGTACGTATAGAGGAGAAATACTAAGAATGGCGAAGTGCTAACGCAGATGCAATAAAAATATGCACACATAAAAATTTTAAGACCTATAAACGCAGAAATAGGAATTTCTTTATGCCTCGAATACAAACTCAGTAACTGGTAAATAGCTATTCGAGTTCATGCATTTATTTTTTGCATTGTGGTTATAGTTAATAATGTAAATGACTTAATGTATCTTATTTCTTATAATTGGAAATATAAATAGAAAGCTGTGATAAGGTTGAATAGTCTAAAACCGACAAATTTAAATCCTCCAACATATTTTTTTATACAATTTATATTAGTGTATAAGTAGGCTGAAATAATGTTTTTTTTCATATGGCTGAATAATTAAAAGTCAACCTCTGTAATATAATAATAATCCGTTTATTCGCAATCATATGTCGTGAATTCTAATATCATTTATTTGTATTATTATTTTTATTATCATTAATATCATAAAACTAAATCTAGATATTTGACGAATCAGTCGATCTGTATCAAGTTTTCACATTTCACTATATTTTGTGCTGTTATCGCTGAGCATTCACTACTCTCTGTCTCTCTCAACCTAATAACACTATCAACAATAATAAGATGTAGTATATATACGCAGTATTATTGTCATTATTACTCACTTATGTAAACTTAGGTACTGTTTGTAAGTTCTGAAATCCCAATAGTTTTTCATAATCTACGCTTTTCAAAAATATTCTATTTTATTTTTATATTAAAAAAAATATTTACAATAATTATTCATTACTAACGCACTTGTTCTCCGGTGCTTAAGTCAACCTCGATCTTTTACTTTCATATTTGTCGAGTAAGGACTCTATAGCTGGCTCCCTCATATTTTTCGCTATTGTCGTATATCTGAATCATTCGATCTGAATCTGAAGATGTGGAAAAGGGAAATGATCTTGGAAATGTCAAGAAGGCTTCTGTGGGAATATATGCATAATACATTCTAGTTGAACTAGGAATTGCAGTACAATATGTTTGGTTTGTATATTACTCAGTCAATAATCGAATGATTTAGAAATTCATTTGAAATAATCTTTTTATTTTTATTAAAGTACAACTTAAAACTTCTATCTTTAATCTTTGGAAATTTATAAGTTCAAAGCAGAAATGCAACTGTAGCAATCATCGCTGGAGATTAACGCTGATCAAGTGATTATGGAAGATAACTTTCTAAATTAAGCATTTTACACAGAGTTGAGCAGATAAGATCATAAACACCTTAATTTACGAGACGATTCTGCTTTCAACGACTTGGATAATTTTAACGACTTTCTTACACAGTTGGAGTTCTTTGAGAAAAAAATAACGAAGTTTGAATTATATAACTAAATTATAACATTGGTCCGTAATATTTGTACAACTATTAATAAATTATGTTACTATTATTTTTTCGTAATTTATTAAAAGTTTACAAAAAATTATTTGATTTTTCTTTGTTTAATAATTATTTGAAACAAACGTGCAAATATAAATTACATTATTTCAAACATACATAATGCTAAGAAAATAATGCTATTAATAAAGAAATTGATATGATACTTTATACAATTCCGTCAAATATTCTATCAAATAATTCGCGTATAATTTGCATTTTCATTTGTCTTAATATACATATTCGTAAATAACACAAGTTTAAACACATACAACAGAATACACAAACCAAATAATCGAATACATCAAAACAAACTTTGACGCGTCGCTTACTGAATTACCGCGAATGTAAAATGCAAGAGAATTCCCCTGCAGTGCAAGACACAGGTTCAACATACAGAGCGCTGTTGGCAATTAGCATCTCTATTGCAGATTTACATTCGCATTACACTCCCTTCTCTATCTCCACAAGTGACTCATTCAATGCACCGCTCAATCTGGAGAAATTCCTCTGGATAGCTATTTTCTCTTCCTTTTCCACTACGACCCGGCAAGTGGGAAATCCTATTAATTGAAAGTTATACAGATAAAGAGAAAAGAAGAATCGACTAAGACCTAGAATTGTGCCACGGGTAATTGTAAAAACTAAGCCGAGCCATTCCTTCGATTCTTTTTCTTCGCACAGTAAAATGGAAATGTTGATACGTTCGCGCCTATAAGCCTAAAGGACAATCTAACTCCTATAAAACCGTCACTTTGCATTGTTCCCTTCTGTTAAAAGACCACGTCGCTATATAAACCAGGCCCGTATTATCTTTCCTCTTTTCATCCCACGCGGCAGACCCTCTGTTTTTTTTCGCCTACGTTTTTACATCGTCTTATCGCGGTATTCAACCTTCTTTCGTTACTTTTACCTTATATTTATTTTGCATAAAGTTTTATCGTAGAACTATGTGTCCTGTTTTCCATAACCCTTATAGTTTTTATATTTTCATTTTCTTTTTTGACAGTTTTTTCCATGCTCGAGTATTCAAGTATCAACTGTGCAATTAAAGTTTATTTGTTTGATTGATTTACTTTAAACTACAAGAATCTTCTATGATGATTCTAAGGTCTTTAAAGTAATAATTTAAAAAAACGTTATCCTTTAAAAAAATGTCTTTTTTAAATCGTTAGATAAAATGGCAACTAAGTTTTCGCTCGGACTATAAAATGCATTGTCCGCAAATGAACCACTTTTCTGAGTCAGTACGCCCAACTGGTTGTTCTTTTACATATTTTGCGCTGTAATTATTTTACCTAACCCGGCTACTTATTCCACTTTTCCTGAAGAGCCGTCTGACTTCTCTACCTCGTTCTACTTGTTTCGCGGCGTCTTTCTCTCCCTTCCTCAACTCTCTCGACCTCATTACCCCTAGAAGTTAAAGAAGCCCCGCGTCTATTCATTTTTTTCCTCAAGCCCCTTGCCCACCTTTTCCTTTATTTCTACTTTTGTTTTTTAGTTTCGAGCATTGCCAGTTTCTCGGCACCTAACCATTTCCCCGCACTCTGAACTCTCGTAATGGTAATTGTGTTGAAGCTCGAGCAATGTTTCCAGTAGCTTGCCATTCGTGCGCATTATCCACCAGTCACTTTGTGAAATACAAACTGAGCTTTCTCTCTCTTTAGAGCGAGATGCAGCTTTCGCTTTTTTGCAATATTCATATAGATGAGAGTGCGTCTAACCGACAAAGAGAGAGAGAGAGACTGTATATTATGTTTTGTGCATAATATCTAGAATCAGTTATAACCGAGATATTTAACGAGGTCTTAAGAATTGCAGTCTATTTATGGCAAAAAGCAGGAAGGAAATATACTAAGACTCAATAAACAACTGCGTAACGCAAGAAAGCATCGACGCTCAAAATATGCCGTGAATAGGCAGGGTGGAACCGGTCTCGGGGACAATTGGTCTCGTCAACGACAATTTGGAACTAATAGTGAGTGACTCGCTCTTGCACTAGTTCCGCGAAATTAACTAGCGGAAATTCGGTTGCCGGTGCATTCGTCGAGTATCAATACGCCGGAGGCGAAGGGGGAGGTTTGATCGCCACCGGGAGCCGCTGATGGCATGGATGGAAATTGACTTATGGCAATAGGGAAATCAATCTGCCGGCGGTTTCCGAGTGGCATGCCACACTGTAATACGCTTAAGTTCGGGCTTCTTATTCGCCTTCTTCTATTCTGTCAGTTGGCATTGAAGCGAACGAGACATGCTGACAAGAAGATCATATATGCAGAAGAGCAGAGAGAGAGCGCAATGCACGACTTGCCGATAATGGGCTTAGGCTTGCCGAGGCATGCGCTTGTTTCTTCGTGGGCTTAAATAATCATTACATTTGACTGGAGCTCACGGTCGCGCTACTGCTAAAGTTTTCTCTCCAGTGCTGAAGCTGTTGTAGCCTTTTACTATCTGTACCAATGCACGTTTGGAGCCTATGACGTCTGCGAGTGCAAGTTATAGTTCGTATATATTGCTCTCCCAGAGGTTTCATTCTGTTAGCACTGACCCTTGATGTCCCAATTTTTTTTATTCCTTGTGCGTTTTTGTGTAACGGATTGATATTTACAGAACGATTACAAATGTTTCGAAATTGTTACTTAATTTATTTGGCTCAACCAAACTATTTTCTAATAATAGTAATATTTATTATTTCATAAAATTTTTTAAAACATTTGCAATATTATTCTTGAAATAAAAATTCGAAAACTAAAGAACGTGATTTAGCTATGCCTAACTTAACAGTTATGTGAGTTCAAAGCCTTCATTATACTTCTAATTTTAGAAAAAGAAATTGGCGCCGGGTGTTTTGTCACTGCGTCATTTTGTAAGAACTGTTTAATATTATTATGTAACACTTAAGTATTCTACTTTCAGTCTCATGCCTAATTGTAAGTAACATTCTTTTGCAACCTCATTTTCACCCCTATGTATAATTATTTTCCTTTGTTACTCGCCTTTAAGCTTCTTATAGTTGTGCTGACTATTATACTTTTCCAGCGCACTTTAATTTGTTCTTTTTTTCTTACAATTATGATGCATACAATATTTAATTGATAACTCTATAAAAACTATTATAGAAAAGAAGAAGTGTGTCATGTTATACGTAAAAATGCGAATTTCGTTCACTTTTATGTATCTATATTTTTAAATGCACCTTGCAATAGGCCATACCTCGTAATTTGTAATTTTTTAAAATAGTAACAATTAATGGATTCCACATAGAAATACATTTTCAAACAAAATAAAATATATACAGAGATTTATTTTGTTGTTGATGCAAAATATTCCAACAGTTTCTATTCAACTAAATAACTTAAAAAGAACAACTGTAGAAAAATTATTCCCCAGAAAAGTATGTGCAGTCCTGGTATCATTCATTTTGTTAGTTCTCTGATTTGTCCCTTATATTCTAGCGAATTATCCCTAAAGCATCTAAAGGTTTTATTTCAACGTAACATATTATCATTAATCTGTAAAAAGTATATATATATGTATTCTCCTTTTAAGTTAGTTTAAAAAGGGTCGATGAATCAAACGCATCACAATGAAAATGAGAAAACGATGAAGAAAACCGATACGTTGTGTATATCGTTATTTGATTCTGATCGGAAAAAGTTGAAATAGCTTATTCCGTCGATATTGAAAGGTAACTTACTCATATTGAATTGAAATATCAATATAAATGAAAAGCCATATATGCTTAATGGTTTTAGGTATAAGCTGAAAAGATCTATTAAAAGACAAATTGATATTGATCTTTTAACAGTTCTATTAGTATAAAATACTAAAAATTTTATTTTCACTTATATTTTTTTAAATTGTTTAAATATTCCGTCTTGTTTTAAAATATGTAATGTTCCTCAGAGCATTTATTGATAAATGCATATTTGTAACTTGTTTAAGGCGGTATAATTCAAATTTAACAGACAAGAATTCGAACATAAATATTTTCAAAAGCAAGAAAAATGTGCAAAATCTTTTATATATAAACAAAACTACGGGTCAAAACAAGCCTGCAGCAAACTCAAACGTATGTACACACGTCGCGCGCGCGCCTGAAGCTAAGAAAAGCTCTGTGCTGGTTCTAGACGTGTAGAGCGCAGGCCCGAGTGTATTTCGGATGACTGCAGAATTCCGTTGAATGAAGCCGTGGCCAAACGCTCTGAAGAAAACCACAAAGAGCTCTATCATTGGTTTTTGCAAACAGCTTTAAATTTATAGAAGTTAAAGCCATTTTTCTTTAACATCACCGTCTCTATTTTATACGCAATTTCTGTTTAATTCAGTAATCGTTAAAATCTATTTGATGACGCTATTATTATAACTGTGAAAAAAATCGAACGCGCTACTCCGATATTTTCAACTCCCGTCTACTTAGTTTGCTAAATTTATTGAACATCTATCCGAATAATTTACAACAGACTTTTTAAAGCGATTGAAAATGTGTGTCTCGTTACTACTTCTTGAAAAGGGTTTACGACCTCTGTCGTACGTAACGACTAAATTGGCGAAGTGCTGCATTCAATTCGCTAAGAAAACAAAATAGAGTACTAAGAGCTGACTTTGAGTGATGCAATAGTATAGTGTGCTATAAGGGGGAAATGGGCTATTTATAGCGAGGGTGAGATGATTTAGCACGAGTTGGAAATTGCTCTCCCACCTTGCTACACGTCGTACTTTTTTTGACAAGTGTATGTTACAGGCACTTTTTCATTCATATAAAGTTAATGGGAAGTCACGCATTTTGAATCGTGCAATATTTTGATTATTTTTTAACATTAGGGAGAATATTCATTTTTATCAACAAAATTGTATTTTAACTGGCGGAATGATAAGTGAAGAAAATCAGGCAAAGCCCACTATACTTTACACCGTCTAAATATTTGTAACCTCGATCATACTTCTAAACTATTCAAACTGTATTAAAAAAATATTATGTATTTTATGTTCTTAGCTACGTAAAAGGATCATATCTTTCAAATCAGGTTTCGAATAGTAATATTTCAAAAAAAGATTGCTGGAGTGATGATCCCATACATCGACAGACTAACACTAACATACATCGACACTACACACCTCGAATCTCCCGTATAGCTGCTAGCCAGCTGGGGCAGGCGTGAGACTGATGACCTCACACTACCGACATGACTAGCACGAAACAGTAACACAGACAATAGTCTATGTTGCTGCGACAATGAGCTTCCGAGCTTCAAAAAAGCTAACATATATTGTTGCGTCGCAACACAATTATTAAAATAAAAATATAAATATTCACACGACACGAGACAGACTATACGCTCATTTACTATACACACAGCTTAACTGACAGATGCACATACTACGTGACTTAAAACAATAAGACCTTTTACTCACTGACGAACCTTTCTCGAGACAAACAACTTTTTATACATACAAAAAAATTACTTGAAAACTTAAGACGATCGAGGAAAGGACTCTTTCCAGCTCCGTGCTCGATGAGCTGTCGATTTATGACAGGATAGAGTTTATGACGGACGGACTCTCCTCTCTCGGTGCACATGTGCATTCAAGATGCACAGTTTTTTCTAAGACAGACGTGACCAAAACAAACCTTTTCCTCCAACCAATCAACACTCTCAATTTCCCTCCAAATTCACCCAAACCTACCCATTCCTGACAGACCGACGATCGCAACGGACAACCGATCGACAGGAGAGGTCAGATCTCACCAGACAGTCACAGAGTACAGACCACAGCCTAGCTTGCTCTGTGATCCAAACACATATACATATTCATTCAATCAAAGTTCAATTCATTTTCTACACTATACTACCACCAATTATAACACTAACTGAATTTTCTGGCATAACTAGTGTGAAAGTATGCAATTTTGCAAGCACACTAGAAGAAACCATAGAGGAATTCTGGAAAATAGAAGAACTGCAAGAATCTAATAATTTAACTGAAGAAGAGCAGGCGTGTGAAGATCATTTTATCGAAAATACAGCTCGCGACGCTTCAGGTAGATACATTGTGAAACTACCATTCAATGAGAAAAAAACTGACTTAGGCGATTCATACAGTTTAGCTCTGAAGCGTTTTTACGCGACTGAGCGCAAGTGCAATCAAAATGCTGCCTACAAGTTAGAATTATCGTCATTCTTAAAAGAATATCTTAAGTTAGGACATATGTCAGAAATGCATCAAACAGAATCATGAAGGCTACTATATTCCAAATCACATGATATCAAAAGATGATAGTATTACCACACCAAAAAGAGTAATATTCGACGGCTCAGGAAAGGCAAAAAACAAAGAAGAAAATAAAAAGGATAAAGTTTCACTTAATGATGCACTCATGGTTGGCCCAACCATTCAAGACGATATATACAAATTAATACTAAAATTCAGATTTTATAATATAGTTATAACTACAGATATAGAAAAAATGTATCGTCAAATATTAGTGCATGAATCAGATAGAATTTATCAAAAAATTCTATGGCGGGAGGATTCGAGCAAGCCGATAAAAACCTTTGCACTCAATACTGTCACATACGGCACAGCTTCAGCACCTTTTTTAGCAACTCGCGCATTACAGCAGCTAGCCATAGACGACGGCGACAAGTATCCGCTAGCCAAAAAAGCGATATTAAATGATGTCTATGTAGACAACTTCTTAACGGGAGCATCAACAATTCAAGAAGCTGCAGATTTGCGAGACCAACTTATTAAACTGACGAAGTGCGGAGGCATGAATCTACAACAATGGTCTTCGAATGCAGAGCAGATTTTAAACATATTCAAAGAAGATCAAGTTCGAGACTCAAAAATATTGCTGGACACATCAACAAGCATAAAAACTCTAGGCGTATATTGGGACGCACAGCGAGACGAATTAAACTATAAAGTAAAACCAAACAATAACAAAATACAAATTACAAAAAGAATTATGCTGTCACAGATCGCATCGCTGTTCGATCCTCTCGGGCTTCTCGGCCCAATTGTAGTTGCAGCAAAAATTATGATGCAAGAAATTCCTCTACACATTCACACGGCGTGGTCAAATTTTCAAGAAGAATTATCGTCAGTCAATCAATTTACAGTTCCTCGAAAAATTATCGTCAATGAGGCTCAAGATCTACAAATTCACGGGTTCTGCGACTCCAGCGAAAAAGCATATGGTGCGTGCATATATATTCTATCGACAGATAGAAATAACACAAGAAATGTACAGTTATTATGTTCAAAATCACGCGTAGCTCCGCTTAAAACCACATCGCTACCTCGCTTAGAGCTGTGTGCAGCTCTTCTTCTCGCTAAACTATACACCAGTGTCGTAAAAACAATACAAACTAACTTCACAAAAACCACATTTTGGTCAGATTCTACAATCGCGCTTCACTGGATACATACTCAATCCAATCAATTAAAAACCTTCGTCGCAAATAGAGTAGCAAAAATCCAACAACAGACAAAAGCAAGCGATTGGAGGCACGTACCTACACAAGATAACCCAGCTGACTTTATTTCAAGAGGTCAAACCGCAAGCCAGTTTGTCAATAATCAGTTATGGCAAAATGGACCGTCGTGGCTACAGCTACATGAAAATGCATGGCCGAAATTCAAATTAAATTCAATAGACGTACCAGAAAAACGCACAATAGTCACTTTACACACACGCATTGACACACATGATATATGTAATACAAAGAAATTTTCATCGATATTTACGCTTATTAGAGTAATAGCATACTGCAAACGATTCATCAACAATTATGTTAAAAATTTAAAAATCACAGGACCTCTTAATACACAAGAATTAAAAACAGCACATAATTTTATAATCAAACTGACACAACAAGAATTTTCCAGCGATATCAAACATTTACAAGCTGGCAAGCAATTAGAAAAATCAAGCAAATTATATTTATTGAGTCCGATTATAGACTCAGATGGGATTCTACGCGTTGGTGGGAGATTGCAAAATGCCAACTTACCGCTGTCACAAAAGCATCCTATCTTATTGCCAAAAAATAATCATATAACTACTCTAATCATCCGAGACACCCACATCAAAAGTCTACACGCAGGTACGCAGAATACGCTTGCCATTATTAGACTGAATTATTGGCCCATAGACGGAAAAAACAGTACACGTCAAATTATACACAAATGCATAAAATGCTTTCGTGCAAAACCAAAAGAAAGCCAATACCTTATGAGTAATCTGCCAATAGATATACTGAAAATTGTGAGACCATTTAGCATTGTCGGCATTGATTATTGCGGTCCTTTCTACATAAAAGAAAAACGACTGCGCAACAGAAACAAAGTTAAGACGTACGTAGCAATCTTCGTATGCTTTTCAATAAAGGCAGTGCACATAGAAGTGGTAAGTGATCTTACCACTGAATCATTTCTCGCCGCTTTCCGACGTTTTTGCGCCAGGCGAGGTAAACCGTCAACAATCTACTCAGACAAAGGCACAAATTTTGTAGGAGCAAAACGCGAAATAAACGAAATTCAACAGCTTTGGCAGTCAAATAATCATAAAACGTCAATACAAGTAAATATGACAAATGAGAATATAATTTGGCATTTCAGTCCACCCCGCGCCCCACATTTTGGCGGTATATGGGAAGCATCAGTTAAATCTTTTAAACACCATTTCGTTCGAACCATAGGCAACGCACTGTTGACCTATGAACAACTTAACACTTACGCAATAGAAATTGAAGCAATTTTAAATTCTCGTCCACTTACTCCCTTATCTTCCGATCCAAATGATTTCCAGCCTCTTACTCCTAGTCACTTCCTAATTGGCGATCTATTTAATTATGTGCCAGAACATGATTTGTCAGATGTACAGACAAATAGATTGTCTGCCTGGCAACACATTAGCAAGGTTAAACAACATTTTTGGAAGAGGTGGCAAAAGGATTATCTTAATCAACTAACCAAATCATATTAAAATTGGCACCATGGTAGTCATCAAGGAGGATAATCTATAACCGCTACAATGGAAACTCGGTCGTGTTATCCAACTGCATCCAGGCAAAGATAACATCATTAGGGTTGTCACTTTGAAGACTGCCACAGGAGAATTCTAAAGAAGCACAAAACAAATCTGTGTTTTACCAATAGAGACATTAAGTGAAAATATTTAGATTAAAATATAATTCAATGTAATTCTAAGTTTCAAAATTATTCATCGCAAATAATGTATCTTTTTTTATCTCAAAATAATTTAATATTTTTAAAATGTATATAATCGTAAGCACAAGGACATACATCAAGTTTACTTTGAACTTAGATAGTTCAAGGCGGGCGGCATGTTGCGTCGCAACACAATTATTAAAATAAAAATATCAATATTCACACGACATGAGACAGACTGTACGCACACTTACTATACACACAGTTTTAACTGACAGATGCACATACTACGTGACTTAAAACAATAGGACTTTTACTCACTGACGAACCTTTCTCGAGACAAACAACTTTTTATACATACAAAAAAAATTACTTCAAAACTCAAGACGATCGAGGAAAGGACTCTCTCACGCTCAGCGCTCGATGAGCTGTCGATTTA
>UCOJ01001754.1:0-22036 GCA_900474305.1 Cecidostiba fungosa
TTGCAGTAGATACAGCCGGGGACTAGTCAGACTTTAAAAAATCAAAGGCTTTTTTTAACACTTTCCCACCACTTATATGAAAATTTTGTTTAAATTTCATGTTTTTTCATAATCTAAACAACTGCATAGGTTTTACAGGTTGCACTTCCAAAGATTTTTTCCATTGGCCGTGAGCATTGTTCTTTAGAACCAGCAATCACTTTTTCAAGCAAGAATAATAAAAATTGAAGTATACGCACATTTAAAAATTCGCAGTTCTTAAATCTACAAACCAGGCGACCAATATCTCATTCAAGTAATAAATGCTTCACAACAAAGGCCATCACTTTTTTTAGAGAGTGATTCGAAGCAACAGGCTGAAATCTTATTGAAAAGCCTATAAATATACTGCAACAGTTATGTATAGTGTGCTAGAATAATTGATCTTGGAATATCCTCTTAATGCACAGAATATTATTCGGATTCTAATTCGAGCGCCAGAGTATAGTCTAATTTCTGTTGTTTAATCAAGCAAATAAAACTCCTCCCCTCTAATTTTGGATTAAACTACTACCCGAGGGGTTATTTTTAAAAGCAGCCGAGCGCGCAGCATCTTCAGACGCATATTTTCAACTCTATGATGAAGTGCAATTTAATAATGCCGTTATAAAGTAGTTTAATTTAGCCAGAGAGAACGCGTAAATTGTGTATTTATCAGCGCATCTCCTTGCGCACCTTTCCGCGCAGACTTTCTCGTTAAATTATAATCATTAGGAGAGCACTTAATGGAAAGATGAGAAAAAAAAATAACGCCCCAGAGCATAATCATCAGACTACCAGAGGGTGTATAAGCAGCTTCAATTTTTAATAAAAAACCATTACAAGATTCTTAATCTTTTACAGCGCGTAATCGATTATCAAGCAAAATTCGTTGTTTAATAAAATCGATCACACAGATAGCGGCTGACACAGTCAAGCGTATATATACATATATACATCGAGCAGGCAATTTCGCATGCAAATTGGCACAATTACTCGGCTGTAAACGCGGTAACGAGCGAGTAAACACGTATAGCGCCGTTCTCTCAGCGGAAGACTTTCCAGGATAAACAGTCGATCAAAGTATCTATATACGTGATATAGCAGAGATTCTATAGCTCTGCTGCAAAGAAACTCGATAAAAAGCGCTGACAAAAAAGCCGTCCGTCTATATTATGCGATTCCAAGAATAGCGGGGGATGAAATTAAGACGAATATAACCGCACGGCGGCTCTCGATAAAATCGTGCCTCGTTAACTTCTCTCTGGCGAGAATAGTGTAAGCTGGCTTTCTCTTTCTCTGATGCTGACGGTAAAAAGCAGCGTAATGAATCGCTCTCATTAAAGAAGAGAGTGTGAGGTGGTGTGGGGAGAGAGACGACTGCAAAACGCACACCGAAAGCCATTAGATTTACACGTCTCTCTCTTTTTTTCTCTCTTCGCGTGGTCCTCTTTCTTTCGCTCTTTTTGTTGATAGAAATTTTTCTCGCGGGGGCTCTTTCAGCGGACGCTTTTCTTTATGGGATTATATTGTGCGTAGAATGAAAGGGCGCCTTTTTTTGTCATCGAGAGCTTTTAATTCGTAATTGCGGAGATTCTTGAGAAACGAGAGATCCGTCGATCTCCATAAAACATACGTATATATATATCGAGGAGCTTAATGCACTTTACGAGCGCGTGAATGCTCCATTTGAGTGCAGTCGATAAATCAAAACAATAAACGTCGTCATCATAAACATCGCCGTAAAAAATATACCGCGGTATATATATATCGAGACATAAACTACTGCAACTGAAAAATTCAGCGGACCAATTCGATATGTCTAATACCTTTCCCGCGAAAAAGCTTCATCGTCGCACAAATGGACGTATACGTATACGTATATATATATACGAAGGTAAGCCCATCAGGAGAGCTAAATTATATATCCCTTAAATTTTTTACGGCCGCCATCCCCTGCCGAGTCTTTACTGCCGCTGAACATGAGCACGCTTAAAGGCGTTATTAGACGAATTTCTCGGGATGCGCGTGTAAATTGAATTTCTCAGAGTGAAATTTCATTCCGGCGCTCGCCTACTGATGCTTATTACTCTCCTGGCATCTACTTCTCTATCTTAGAGGGGACGTTCACAGGAGAGGAAGTTCGTGAAAATTCTTCTGAATGCTTTGACTCTCTATAGGATGAGTATGATATATATAAGCGTAGATTTTCCAGGTGAGGAATTTCGTCTACCAAAGTGTGTGTTGCGTATATCGATAAGATCTGCAATACCACGTTTAATGTTCTTAGGTAATTAGTACGGGATTTTTGAATTAGGTCGGGTGTATAACGTGTGCTAACGCATTTTCGTAATGGATAGCCTCTTAAACTTTTTAACGATCCAAGTATATGAACTTAAACATTTTTCAATTATAAACTCCTAATAAGCGAGCGACGGCTCTTGAAACTTTCTCGCGAGTCGATAATATCGAAGTAATAGGCGTCCCCTCATCCGATTACGATACACTACGATCGCTAGAAAAATTTATTTCCCCCTTGTAAGTACACTCTCGCAGGCAATTTAATTTCATCTGCCTCCTGAACACTCAAGCGATTGAAACTATACTGCTATGTGTAATACTTCCTAATCCGCCGAATGATTAAAAGTTTTTAATTCGCTGAAAATTGCCGGAGGGCGTTAAAAGATTCTCGAGAAAGATAGGAGTCTGAAAAATCGGTGTATACGCTAAAAAAAGTCGGGGGAGAAAAATTAGGGTACTCGGCGCGCTCAGTAAAGCGGAAAAATTCGACTGAACTACACACGGCTTTCGCTGCGGCCTCCTTTCGAATCGTGGAACAATTTCCCGGAAGCTTTACTCTTTCTTTTCTCCTCAATTGGAGAGAGAGAGGAAAAAAAGGTTAATACATTGTGCATTGCTGAAGTGTGATAGTATTGCGCTCTTTATTTGCCTTAGTCTTGTTATTTGAATTTACTTTGGGTATTGGGCGCGATAAACGTCGCATCAGTGATAAATGGTGTTATTTGTTCAGAATGAAGATAAATTAAATACTATACGTGCGTATACGTGTATTATCTATTGTGAAATTGTTATGTCTCGAGGATTTGGGAATCAATTTCTTTTATTTTCAGAAACTAGTGAACAATCCTATACGAAGCCTACTTTGCTAAAAAAAGTACTGTTTGTCAAGGACAAGAAATCCATGTTCAGGAGTACAATAAGTATCAAAAGTATAACCATAAACATAAGTCTTACTAATAAGCAGTCCTGTTTATTCGGTCCTGAACCTTAAAAGTATGCAAGGAAATTTAGTTGTAAAGTCCAGTATTTTCCCATCTGTAAACAAAACTTTACAGATAAATCAATAATACCAAAGACGAACCATCGATTTTCAAGCACAAAAGACATAAATTCAAAAATCCTCATGACAGCACACCATCACTAACCAGATTCAAAACTTTGCAACTACACCTCTCCACTCTAAAACCTGATTATATAAATACTAAAGTTTCATCAAAATATAAATAACAACTTCGTGCTGATTTACATGACAGTCAGGCAGTGACATATACATAAATTGCCCGATCAAAATGAAATAACACCAGCGGCGATCAATTCGGCGCGAACAAAGTTGAGCTTGCGATCGTTCGAGCGGAGGTTTAAACATTAAGTAGCTCTAACGAACAGCGCGCGAGGATTATGAGAGACGCGCACAGTTGCAGTACCCTGCTGTAAATCTGTTAGCTCGCCTACAACTCTCACCCCTTTCCGTTTTCCTGTACTAGCTTGTTCTCTACTCTGCTCTGGTAGTCGAGCTATATACCGGTACTGCTGATGTTAGGGACAAAACTTCTCTCTGCTGGCCTACATCGAGCCCGGAACTGGCCGATTTCTCCGAGCGCTAATTTTCGTGTCCTGCAGTCGAGTTCGAAACAACTCGATTATGTTTTTCAGGAAGATACGGTAGAAAGTTTCTATTTCAATTTATAACTGTATAAATTTCTGTCGGGAATTGTATACATTCAAGACATTTTGATTGGAAAATCATCAGTCATTTATTCACTTAATATGTATTATTAATTAATTATAACCCACGTTATTTCAGCAAACGATAACAATAACGCTCTCAGACTCTCGAATTCACTACACGCACATACTCTCACAGAAGTCATACTCTAACCAAAGAAAAGCAACAGCGACCAAGTATATCTATATATATTCCAACCATATAGAACTATGGAACACAGCGTAGTTTCCGCCGTGTCCATTTTGCAGAATGAGAAGCTAATCTTCTAAGCCAAAAGTCCATGCAGCTGCTCGGCCAAGACGGCAGAAGCCTTAAGTCTTTGGCTTTACTCAGCGAACAACTCGTCGGCGGCGTTGCCTCAGGCCTTGCCCGCACCACTACTGCAATTCAATTAACGGAAATGCATTCTCCATCCATCCTACACCGCTGACGCTACACTGCGACTGACGTTTCATTCGCTTGTCCTTTGGCGACGGTCTTTTTTTTTTGCGCGCAAGCTTTCTCTCTCTCTCATCGGTTTTCTCGCTGTGCTATATATGTGACTTGCTGTTGTAGTTAGTTCGCAGGGAAATTGGGCCGATGGAATTCGGGTTGATGTAAGAGAGAAAAATTGTTTGCTTGTATAACTCGAGGACTGTTCGATTTCACAATATTGACTTTTTCAACTCTAGGCCATTCATTTCTCCTCGAGCCGCCCTTCGTCAGAAAAAGAAATAGAAACGTTCAGCGGTTACAATTGGAAATTAATCACGGCTTATACCCGAAGCGACGTCAATTTTCTGGCAAATTGCAAGCTCTTAGTCGACGTCTCGTGCCAGTGTATAGTATATATATACCATAAAACCTCGTGTTCTCGATGTGATCGCGCGCAATCGAAGTGTGTGTAGCTCTCTCCCCTACACTTTCTCTTCTCTCCCCCAGAATCAGCTGCATGCGAATGTATTACACGACAAGAGGTCGACTTATACGTTTACGACTTGGAGTTCGTTGCCTGATGATTACACCGTGAAGGTGATTATTATCGCGAAGGACTCTCGTCTCCGCAAAATTTGTAAAAAAAAAAAAATGAAGGAAGAAAATTTCAAAATTTATAAACTGAGAAAGTTTAATGAAACGCATATACAGGGTATATGAGCAGCCGTTATTCTTAAGTAGAAAAAGTCGAGTATACCGTTCGTACCCTGTGTAAAATATATTCGTATATAAAAAAAAACCCACATAAAGTATATTGAGACTACATAAAATGCGTGTATAAAAACTTTTTACACGCTTCTTCTTCTTATACCGGCGACCGAAATTTTTCATACCGACAGTGTAACTCAGCAGGTCGACGCGTGTGTACGAATTTGTACGTAAAAATACTGTCCTCCCACATACATACCTATATATTAAAAACTGTCATCTGAGACTATACACCGTCGCGTTAAAAAGTTTTCGCATTACACATACATATACACGGCGAGTTTTTATCTCTCATTATACGCACATACCTCGCGGAAAAATCCTTTTATCGTATACACGTACAACGCAATTTTTATAATTGAAAAGGCAGGGGCAGCGTGTAATTCCGATTAAATAACGAACATTAATGGATTTTTCTTCTGTAACAAGTTTCTCACGCACGACAGATAATCACATTAACTTTTAATCAATACGAACCCGACGCGTGTGTACTTGTGTATAAAGTAGCTATTTGTTCTCGTACATATACGCAGCCGATAGTCATCGCGCATATACTACATATCGATTCGCCATCACCGCAACGAAAACAAACTGAAATGGAATTCAAATCGCTCATAATCCCATCGCGCTATTTATACACGTGCGAATCCATCACGAGGTGATTATTTCTCTCGAGCATCCCTCTCGTCAGTGCGTCGTCCGGCTTTGCTAATATTTTATTTATGAGCCTGAGTGAATAGGAAATCGGCTGAAAAATCTCTCGGTCAGTCAATAGACTCTCCCTTTGGACAAGACCGGAGATCCGTGAAAAAAGTGTCCAGTCATCGGCATATTGGAATCGTTCGAGCATAATAGTCATCCCCTTCCGGCTTCTTACGAATGGATCGTCCGGTCCGAAGTTTCTTTTGAAAAAAGGATAGAGGATTGTATGCGCTACTCCCGAGTGTAATTTCACTCATGGATTTCGATATTCTGAACCGAGCTTCTCTCTCTCTATAATCTCTCTAATGTAAAATAAGATCGAAAAATCTCTCCTATACCTTTTGTGAGACGACTCGTTCGCGCTCGAGCTTTGAATTCGAATATTCGAGCTCTCTCACCTTCGATTCGAGAACTGCAACTGCGCGTGCGAGAGAAGCTTTTCCATTAAGCTCAAGCGACACTTAGTGTATTGTAGTTTGTGTATCGCGAGTAAGAGAGAGAGAGCGAAGGCTATTGATATTCCGCACGTGTCGAATGAAAAAGTCGATTTTAATTCCGCTGAAAATGTGTATAGTTATAGACACGTGATTTGTTTATATCAGAGAACAAGTATTCCTTCTTTATATTTTTCAAAAAGAAAAGAGCTTCGAACTTAATTTCATAACAAACTTTTTTCATTCGCCTGTGAATGTAAGGAGAGACAGCGCATTTTCAAACTCGCTCCAAAGTACGACATCGTATTGAAGAAGCCTCTCCCATTACGCGTAATAACTTCCGAAAGCTTCATTCGTTCTGGAAGAGAAAACAAAGAGCTTTCCTCTCTCTGCTTATTATAAGCAAAATATTCTTAAACAAAAAACTATATACTTCGCTATACTTTCAATTTTCAAAGAGCAGGGTTATCAGTTAGGTTCTTTGAAAGCTCGGCCTCCTTTCGGCCTGAAAACACGCGTGTCGCTGCAGCGCTGCCTGCAACAGGATGTTTGTTCGCGAAAAGTCAATAATTCATTATTCTCACCGGCGGCTATCTTTCTTTTGCTCCCTTTCACGTCGTCCTTTCGCACATGTGTATATATATATACACGTATATGGCTCCGGTACCACCTGTGCAATATCTACAAAGCGGCGTTGGGTGAAAGGTCCGCCAGTTTAGCAAAATAATCCGAGGGTATAGTACAAAGAGTTTTCCCGACATTTTTCTTTTTTATTCAAGTTTTCGCGCGGCAGAGAGATGTTATTTTTTTTTTTTGTCAAAACTCGCTTTGTTTCCAGTGGAGCTTCTAATCGCGATCGAACGAGCTTTTGTAAAGAATATCAATATGGGATAATTGGGACGTCGAAGTTGCGCGCGCTATTATGTGCGTTAGCTCTGTGGTGTTCGTTTCAGCTTCGAGAATCGATTGCAGTTGTTGTTCGAGGTGAATTGCTGTTTTAGATATATAACGAAAGTTCTCGGATGCTGTATAGTGTAAAATATGTATATATACTGCGAGAAGTTTGAGCTTATTGTGCTGCGTTATTGTTCTGTAATTGTGTGTATAAAAACAGAGTTTATTAGAAAAGGAGAGATATAGTGATCCGTTATCTGAAATGATTTATTCTCGTGTAGCTTCGTGTGGATATTCAATTGCGCGTATATTAATGTCGTAGACTATTTTAAAAGCCGCAGCTTTCTAATTAAAGTAGTTTAATTACGTCGGTGTACGGCAGCTTGACACTGACTAATAGTAAAATTGATTCCGCTCCGTTTAAATGAGCGCATGATTAAATAGACTCATTATTTAGACTGACAATAGACTAATTATAAATCGTCCGTTTGTTGAGCAGACTGAACAAAGTTAATTAAATCACCATACATACTTGCAGATTGTTTTTCGAAGCATTACACACCGTGTGTTATAGTGTTTGTACCCAAAATAGCGTAATTGACGAGATTACGTAAATTGCACTTCAGACCCCGTAGTAATCGAATTTGAGGGACCTAATCAAAATTCACTATTATCAACATGAGGCGAAAGGGGTTTATTAATACAATAACGTATAGAGCAGCTCTAACCTCGACGTTATTTACATCTAATACGATCTATAGTTTCAGCGTTTAAGAGAATATACACATATTATACGAGGAGCTATCTGGTCAGAAATAATTCATCGGCAAATTCGCTGATGATAAAAGCCCTTCACTATTTTTCCATTAGACTTTAACGAACGATCCCCGAGATCGAATCCGATAAGCGGTCACGGAATCTACTTATATACGAGCCGTGTGTAGCCCCTGTTCGGCTCTCCGGCTATTAAGACTTTATTATATCGAACACGGCGCGAAATGAAAATCGACGTGAGAGCTTCTGCCGAGCGGGTAAAACCGGAATTAAGAATAAACAGCTATATCGAATTAGATGTTAATGTTTGATTATCTTACGGGAGTTGTAGCGGGTCTCGCGAGCGATTTATTTCCATTAATAATTCGACGCTGATTGACTTTTCCGTATGGCTGGGCTTGTTGCTGTGGTGTGTTCTTACATGCGGCTATAACGTTTAGACGAATTTTATCGATTGCAGGATGTTGAATGATTGGGGTAAAATAGAAACATTATCTTTTATGAAGAGCAAATGGTTGGAAAATTATGATTTCATCAGCATATCGTTGAAGACCTATCAAAGGACTATTTATAAATACTACTGTTATATTGATGCTTTATTAATTTGATCCGAGCTTGTAAAATTGATAACTGACGGAGAAACCTACTAACGGATGTTTTCGAAAATTGATTTGAGACATTGAAAGTATTCTGATAGAGGAGAAATTTATGGTGTCCAATAATAGACTATAAACTCCTCTATTATCACAAAAAAATTGAATCAGAATAAAAGACAATGACGAGCAAAAATGGCAAGGGTCGACAAACTGACAACTACAACCAAGCTTCGAGTACAGCATTCATGAATAATAATGTAGAAAACATCCTGCATGACACTTAGTTTCTTGAAACATCACCCCTTGTTCTGATGACCCCTTGTTCTGAGAATTTTAAAAAGCACACTGGATTTTATTACTAAACTTAAACTCTATTTCCTTCATCGTTAACTGCCATCCCAGTGCACATACAGCGGCATGTCACCAATTCCAAGCTGCCCTTTGTTGAGCCTACTTTGGACATTCATGCTATAACTATCTAAGACTCTCGAAACAATACATTCACGTTTACAGCTCTATCTGCTGAATTTTACTACCGCGATTTCGGCGCTCGTTATATATCCTGCATCAGAAAAATTCTTCACACAGTATACGATGGCATTAATGTATACAGCGATAAACGAGCATCGGCGGCAGCAGTGTCGAAGGGGAGGCGCGTCTTCGCTAATGCCATTAAGCTCGATAATCCGGTCGGACATCTAACTATCCGGAAAATGTGAGGCTGGCAGCAGCAGTGGTCGCGTATTAATATTAGGTTCTCTCGAGCTGCTGCTGCTACATCAGAGGGGGCTCGATCACTTCCAAGGCGACGTTCCCCTCGTGTAATTTACGCGCGCGCTGGGGGTAATGAGGAAAATTTTGCCACAAGTTCGTCGACGTTCTGTGTATAAGGAAAGTTTACATCGTTTGGTATAGATATATATTTATTGATGCCCGATGCACGGCGTTCGATTCTTCTTCTCGTTTGTGAGATTTTTGATGGGGGAGGAAGAGAAGACAACTGTATATACGAGGCTTTATTATCAAAGTTTTGTCCTGGTTTTATTATCCCCGGCTGTTTATATGTTGCATATATACCTTGACAGAAGTCGTAATGCGCACGACATCGCGGTTATATAGAGAGCTGCTTTCGAATATCTATATGTATGTATATACACACACACTTTATTGATTTTCGTGACACGGCTTTCGCTGAAATTAATTATACTTGACAAAAGTGCTTTATTTCATTTGATTTATTATTGCCTCTTTTTTTCACGCTCAGCTCGGATTCGAGATTAATCAATTTCGTTTTTTTTTTATCCTCTTAAATAATTCGATGCTTTCCTTTGTTACGCCCTGATCAAACATACATCACTTATGTCATCAGAAGTATATACAACTATCGTTATGAATACTTGAATAATCACCTCTATTTATCCAGACTTCACCCAGACACATAACTCAAATGACACGGGGGGTCATTAAAAAAAAATGCACACAGGCCTTCTGAAAACTACACAACAATACTCAGCAAAAGCAACACTCGATAATCATCCATTATTCACACCACGTATTCAGCTTTAATCCAACCAGTCTCGCGCGAGACTCACCAACACCCACACTGACCATCAGATGATAAGGCAATATGGATCAGAGCCGAGAGAGAGAGAGGAACACGCAGCATCAGCTACAGGAGCTAATCTGCCTGGCTCATTTCCGAACTCGGGAACCAAGCGGATGGAGATATATACGGATTAATAAATTTTCCGCCGCGATGTTTATCGGAGCGGTTTAGTGGATGCTGATGCTGTTCTGCATCAGATTTTCCACTAGTATAGTCCAAGCGCCAGATGCTTTGTCGCTTGTATTTTATAATTACCCTTGGGTTGGACAAAATCGTGAGCAGAATTCGGCTGATTTTAATTTAATGCTACACCACGTGTGTGTGCGCGGCTAATGGGCTTTCATCGATGACGAGGTTTATGGCTAATGCATGTTGGATAGTGGTATGGGATGTTTTGGTTTCGAATTTTACAAGAATGTGTTTTTGTAAAGCAAGCGAGAAATTAATGGTCTACCAGACGGAAGACAAATAACCGCGAGAGGTCGTTTACAGCAGAGTGAATATATTTTATTTTTAGAGCGTGAGTTGGTTTATTTTGAATTGTAGTTTTAACTATTTTTTTCTTTCTTTTTCTTCTTCCTTTTAGGATTATTAACTCCAAGATAATAAAATAACGAAGAGACGATCTCGAGCGCGCGTGACAGATCATAAACGCGAGGTGTCGCGCTAAATCGTTATTGAACAAAAAAGTCATGTCTCACTTACATCAACCAGACAAAGCCGAGGCCTTGGAGTGGTAAATTCATACATGCGCGAGTAACGTGTCTCCAAAAATGTCGCAGCTGAGTAAATAGAGTCGGCTTCAGTTTTCGATGACGAAACTGGCGCCTCATTTTTCACGCTCGAAAATCCCCTCCTTCAGAGCTGATCTTTCTCGTCAATCGTCGAGCTACGGAAATACACGGTGTCCAAAGAATCACTACTGTTTTGAAGTGCGTATTTAGCGATTTTGTTAATGTTGGTTGAAAAAATGATTCACAAGCTATTTAGTAACGACGATGTATACTAAATTTACATGCTCTTCATTAACACACGTATATATACAGACGAAGAGCATTGTGCAATTACTCAAAGAACAGCGTCACATAGTGCTCCGTCGTATATTACTTTGATGTAAATTAATGATGACACAAGGAGGATGAGGATTCAATCAGTCGCGCTCTTAATTACACCCGCGGGTTAATTAAGCGGTTATATTCGTATGCAACACCTCGACACAACAGTGTATCGTTTGTTATAAAGCGTTTGCTCTGTATAATGTACAACAATAACCTCAAGACAATAAGTAACTTTCTAGGCTTCGCTGAAACAATGGTATGATCGTCATGGAATTAAAGACCACAGAGACAGAGAGAGAGAGAGAGAGAGAGAGAGAGAGACGAAGCGTAAAAGATGACGTAATCGGATTCTCTCGCGGTATATCGAGGGAAAAGCCAAACAAAACAACCGCTGCAAATGAGGCTTGACAAGGACGCGATGAGAAACGTCTATCGGTATAAAAGCCAATTAATTAAGCGCATCGTGGAGAAACGTCAACAAAGAGCAGCGCCGCAAAGTATAAAAAGAAGAAATCAGACGTCATAAAGAAAGTTTTCGATCAGCCGCAGAAGCAGCAGCGAGAATTGAACACTTGAAGAGAAAGACGTCGAGGCTAATCCATAGCGGCTTATCGAATGAAATTGTCGGCGGTCGATTGGCCGTTTTCTCCCCCTCGCAACGAGAATAATTAGCGGTGGAAAATTAGCGCGGCCGGAAGAGCGTCCTGTTTTTCGATGCGGATTACACGGAGGTGCCCTCAGAATCGCGCGAGTCAAGACTCTTGGAAATTGTCGGAAGTAATGAGACCAGACAGCCTCGTTGCATCTGAGCTGCTCAACGAGCGGAAGTCGTTGTCGTCGTTACCCCTCCCTACCTTCTTCTTCTTCAGGGGAAGAGGGTGAGAAGGAACGAACGAATAGAGGGAGTGAGAGAGATGACGAAAAAGGAGGATAAACGGTAAAAGCTAGAGAGAATGAATTAACAGAAGATGAGCTTGCTTTCTTTACATTTTCCAGCTTTTTTCTGGCTCTGCTGCTGTCTGATATTCTGCTGCCTGATGGCTTTTGATATTCCAGTGTAATTGGAAAGCTATTTTTAATTTTTTTTATATCAATCTAATTCAAATTCTTTGGGCTGAACCTTAGAATTCAAGTCAACCAATTTCATTATTATGTAGTGAAATAATTGGTGTTAAGTTTGAATTCAAGGGAGGTTAGGACCAAGCAATAGTCGACATGTCGATGCGATAGTAGTTAGAGGTTGCCAACTTTACTTGCTTCTAAAAACTAATACAAAATTTGTTATCTTTTTGTTTTTAAAAAATTATTGAATAAATCAATAAATATAATTATTTTTTTTTAAATAAACAGAAACTTTTAAACTCAAAATTTAGCCCACACAGATTTTAGATAGAAAAAATAACTTCATCAAACCAAACACAGAAGCTACGGATATAACCATAATCACTCAGGAAGAATATACAGCACACGTAAAATTACATCGATCGGAAAAGGGGTCAATCATCGCCTGTTACGAAAAAGAAAATGAATAAATAAATAAGAAATCGAGTCTAAGCCCAACAACGTATAGCCGCGCAGCAGGAAGCGGAAGAGAGTACAATAAACCGGCGCTGCAATATCGGATTAGCCGGAATAATCCTCTCCGCAACGAGTCTCTCGTCCCTCTCTATCTGACTGGTAAGCAAAGTTCGAGTCATTCCAGATGTGCCGTATACAATACACGCAAGCTCTCTGCCATAACAAACGTGCCGCCGACATCGTTGAAAGAGAGACGAAGGAAACGAGGCGCCCCGAGAGCAACTGAATTGAATAACGTCTCGAGAAAGAGTTAAGCGCCAGGAGGATTTCCCTCTCTCTCTCTCGACAATCGATCAACTTTCGAATACGAGCTTTCGTCCGATACGAATTCCGAATCCATCAGGGATATATAACCCTGCAAGTTTCTTTTCCGCTAAAAAAAGGGATTGAAAGTTCTAAAAAAAATAAATAGCTGACATCCGATCGCGGAAATTCCTACAAAGGGTCTTGCTTTTTACAGCCGCCTAGAATATGCAGGTGTATAGCCAAGGCTGTTTTATATATATATATGGTATATATTTTTTTATTTTACTACGTGTGTACGCAGGCGGAAAAGTGCAGCCGACGAGTTTAGTGCCAGTGGCGCAGTTTTCTCGCGCGACGACGGCGGCTTTCCTTTTTTTTTATAATAGCTTTACGCCCGGAAGCGAATCGCGCGTGTACCTCGAGAATAAAAGCGAGCTTGCAGCCGCAATAAAAAGCGACTGTCTCAGCAACAGCAGCCTCCTTTATGAACCTCCGACGTCATATACGACGTCTTGCAATAATATATGGGATTTAGCTCTATTGTGTTCTTTCTCTTATTTCGATGTGTGAATTATACAATTATATATACACTGAGAAAAGAATTCGGTTGGACCAATCAAATCAATTTATTTGAAATTCTGTTAGCTGTACTAAATATTTCTTAACTATTACCAAATCTGGAAGTTCCATGTTACCGACTGAGTTTTTAGAGGTTAACCTTGTTATTATGTACCGAAATTGAGCATTTACAATTGTAAAACTATAATGATATGTTTAATAGAGGAATAAATAACATCTGGTAATAAAATACGAATACAAATGCTCCAGCCTCGTGCGGTGGCTGCGATAACAGTGAAGTCTGCTACATGGATTTTTCGTCTATATAAATGCTCTCACTCACGCCTATAATGAATATGTGATCATCGGAGTTCCAAATTACCTGGATATTATTTTTAACAAAGCGTGAATTTAAATATATAAAAGTTTCTAGAACAGTCACTTAGGCGATCAAACTTCAAATATAATATTTGTTAACTGTTACCAAATATTCATTTGGCCATATCCAATTGAATATTTGGTATAATAGTTAACAAATCATATTTGATACAACCAAACTCTTCTCTACCCTTACTGATACCGAAAGTATGAACACGTAAGGATTGAGCATAGAGATAAGCCCCTGAGAAGCTGTGACTCCGCAAAAGCCAAGTTCCAAATTCAAACTGCGTCAAAGTCAACGTCTGTTTGTCTCTGATGTCGCTCTGACGGTAGACTCTGTCGGCCTTTTGCGGGCCTGTATATGCGACAGCACACGTGTGTGTCAGCACCTGTGACTGCCACATCGCGTACAGTGTGTATATAAATGACGATTAGATGCGTTAGGTTTTAGTTCTGACTATGACGTCCCGGCGAAAGGACACATCAGGATAATTACATACGCGACGGCTGAATGCACCGAATTATTCTGGTTGTCGCAGCTGTTGCCAGAGGTTTTTGGGACGATTTTCTTATGTAATATGAATGTTAGTTTAATTAAACTCACGTGAATGCGAAATTCATTTCTGCGACTCACCTGAAACACAAAGAAAACATCGTTATTATAGTATACAAACATGAATATACTGAAACTCAAAAATCCTGACCATCAATCAATAAAAAAAAAGAAGCGAAAACGACCAAGTCGTATAAAACCGGGTGACAAAACTATAAAAACCTATATATAGCTCCGGCTCCAAAATAAAATTTAACGCACGTTTAACTTGTCAGCGCGGGACGTTGACGTTTTATTTTTCGCGCCTTGGTAATACATAAAGGAGAGAGAGAGAGCTTGCAGACTATATAGGTGTGTATGTGTGTGCGAGGAGGCCGGAGATTACACTGGAAATGCGCAACCTCAACTCTCTCTCTCCTGGCATTCTATCGGCTGGAGCCAAGGCAACTCATACCCGTTAAACTTGACGATGAGATTTTTCTGACGTGCGAACGCGGCCCCGAGTGCTTTACACGCCGTTGTAACAATATACGGCTTGGGAGTGAAAATTCTCTCGCATTATTTTTTCCCTTGACGATGAAGGAAGTGCTATTACTACTATCGAGTTTACCCTTCTTCGAAGCTCTCGACTTTTTTAAAAATATTTTATCGCCTCTCAGCTGTCTTTTAATTTCAATATTTTAAGCTCGTCTATATCTTATCTGATAATTAACCCACAACGATTCTCTCCAACTCGAACGAAAACCACGTCACTCAGAGAACAATGCGACGTTATAATCTCGCACAGTCTCTATACGACAGTAGTACACAGTCTAGTCTCGACACAGTAGCAGCAGCACAGCGACAAAGCACTTTTCGAATTATAATTCAATGAGAGAGCAGCAACGCGTGCCGCGCAAGTTTAACTAGAAAACTTGGGAGGAGGGAAAATCGCTCTAAATTAGATCCGAGAGTCGTGAGAAGGAGAGAGAAAGTAAAGCACAGGAACTCTCCAAGCGCCTCCGCGCATAAGTTTCAGCTTAGGCGATCGTCGCGAGCGTTAGCGAGAACTTCTTTATAGCCCTTAGCGCTTCGTCCCTCTCTCTCTTCCGGATAACCCAGGTATATAGAGACTGATCATTTTGCCCAGATTTACGCGTCCAGAATTTCTGCGACGAAATTGAGAGCTTTAATATGTCTATATATACGGCCAAGCTTCTCTAAACAAACTACCGACGTGTCGCGGCGAAGCGTCACGGGCCGCTTTATTAAATTTGCTTTATGGCTCGACTTGAGGAGTCTTGTCTATAGAGAGAGAGAGAGAGACTATAGAAGGGGGAGACTAAAGTTTCTTGGCTCCGGATAGTTGTGTGAATACGGTAGTTTGCAGCGTGGAATTTGATGATTAAAGCTCTCTTCGAGAGGTATTCCATATTTTTCCGATGCCAATGAGACTTTACGAGCGCAAACTTAAATATTCACGCGTAATTACATCTCGCTTCTTTTTTAACGATCAAACATATAAATTCGAAAAAAAAACACCGACTCAGCAAACTCTCTCAATTCACGTGGAAAGTTGAAAAAGAAGCAGCATCAGCAGCCCTATAAATCCAGCGGCGGTTAAACATTTGCATTAAGCGAAACAGTCGATAACGCAAACAGCCTGTGTAATGGTCCGTTCCAAGAGTACACAGGAGATAGCCGAGTTTAAGCCTGAAGGAAAACAAGCCGATAAAGCATGCGGAAAACTAGCTATATCGCGACTTTTCCCACACACGTTATATTTATTTTCGATGCCGCGCAAAAGACACGACGTTGCAGCGGCTGAAATTAGTGCTGCAGGAGTAAACAAGGATTTATTAGGACAGCTCCGCCAAGTGCACTCGAGGGTCTATGTGTGCAAACACACACACACACACACACACCTCTGGGCGTCGTAAACAGTTAGCCAAGCCGTCCGGTGCCTGGAGATAACTGTTTGTTTGCGTCGGGCGTTTAGCGCTACTTCTACACGCCTCATCTCTTGCTGCTAGTCTAGGAAAGAATTTCCTGTAATTCGAGGGGGTAAATGAGAAAGAATTACTGTTTGTAAAGGTTAATAATGAGCTGGTGTTAATGAGCTGGAGCCCAGATACTGACGATAGAATCATGGGGTGGGAATTTCATCGGAGCGTGTTTACAATGTATCCGGTATTCCCCGGGAATTTTCTCTCCTCCCACGCGGTGAAGTTTTCAAATGACTCGAAAGCTTAAGATTCGTTTTAAACACACGTGTGAATTTGATCATTTTAAAATGACACTAAATAGACGCTGTTTGTTGTAGGATTGTAGAATGTATGATAAAGATATAGAATTACAAATTAATTTACCGATTGAATCGCAACGATTTTCATCTTCGATTTAACAATCCCCCGACAAATAGCGTCGCTCGACAAGCCGAAATAGCTCGTAAGCGTCGTATCTCTCGCATCCCCCAAAGCAGCCCCATTTTCCTCCTCTCGAACATCACACACATACACACAGTAAGAATCTCTCCTTTCCTCCAGCAAAATCCGTCTTCGTATCAGCGTCGATCAGAGAAGCTCGAATCACGCCGAGCTTCTTCTCTCCTTCGATTTCCGTCTCGCGAGCTTTGCTCTCTATACTATACTATATATGGCGCCTGTGGCGCCGGAAAAAGCCGCTTTTCTTACGCGTCGCGGCGTCTATATAATACGCAAGCGCGCGAAAGCTCGCTCTCCATATAGAGAGATTTTCGTCAGTCGTCGGAATTCGAAATGGAAATTTTTCGCCGATATATTTATTTCATTAGAACGTATATCTGCGGTATGCTCGCTATGTCGAAATAGAATTTTTCTATGCTGCCAGTGAGAGATGTGTGTGTGTGTGGGGAAAAAATGACGCGGAAGTAATTTTTGCTTGAAAAATCGAATATGGAAATTTCTTTTTCTGGAAAAAAGAAAAGACTGCGAATATGAAACTCGGACTGATGGAAACAAAATTAAACATTTTCTAGGGTTCGTTAGAAGTTCGGAAAATAAAATAAATGAAAACAATTTCGGGCATGTATAGAGCTTCGCTAGCAACTTTTTCAATCGAAACAAAATTTCATTACATCGTGTACACAATGCAGTCTCTCCTGGGGTATATACACGTCGAAATTACATTCGCTCGCTGGATTAAAGCGCTTATAAACACGAGAGTTATCTATCGATAATTCGGCGACGAATTTTTCTTGCATATCCCCTTAATTCTTTCTCCGATATACGTTTAATTCAACGAAAGCATCGTAAAAAATTCAATAAAGAAAGTCCGTTACACTTTCGTAAAATCATGCAAATGAGGCGCTAAAACTCAAACCGGCTCTTCTTCTTCTTCTTCGCCTTCGTAAAACAAGCAAGCACCGAGGACGCGCCTGTACATATTGTTACAGAAGAAGAAGAAGAAGAAGAAGCGGAGCGAAAAAGAGAAGTGGTAAAGTTCCTCGACGTCAGGGGAGAGGAAAAGACTGAAAGTTCGTGTCGCGGAATCTTTGAAGAGAAAGTTCGGACGCTGCTGCGGCCGTATAGTTACACTGGTTTATCGCGAGAACGCTGAAGAAGCACGACCAGATGCTCCGTGGAGGCTAGAGGTGTTTTCCTTTTTTTTTTGCACTCGTTTTTCTTTCGCCGAGTTTCGCTTTTCTTCGGCTACTTAACCGACCGTTAAATAGCCATCTTCATTTCGGGTAAATGTTTGTCTTGCACAAGGGGTAATTTCAAGTGGGCTTCCGCTTGATATTGCTGTATTTACTTTGCGAGTTCGTTAATGATTTCATCGAGTTATGTGCGCGCAGTTGGTTACGTAAACGTTTTCTTTGAAAAAGTAGGTTTTGGGAATATAACATTTATTTATTTATTTATTTAATAATAATTAAACGGGCTAGAAGCCCTTTACAATACAAATAGTTATAACAAAAATATTAAAATTAAAATACGGTATATATACAATTATTTAGAATATAAAATACGCTATGCAAGATAAAAACAATCTAAGAAAGACAACATTAGTTATAAGTAATAGAGAGAGAGATCGTACTGTGGATTTAAAAGCAACTAACGGCGCCTTATCTAGTGTCATTTGCGGAAGTAGGTTCCACTGGCGCTTCAAACGGTTGACGGAGCTATAAAAACCTATATTCGACCTGCAGGTTTCTTCCTGCAGATTACGAAAATGCTATCATTGCATACGGATAATTTGTTGCTAATATAGAGAGACAACCCATACTGTAAATTTAGCATCGAACAGCACTTATAAGACCAAATCCCTTTCGATAAAACACCAAGAGCCAAAGGGACTTCAGCAAAGGCTCTCTTACCGCTAAAGTTTTTAATTAACAACAGAATCAATTAAAGTGCTTCGCACTCGGATTCTTTTTCCACTAGCAGTCCTCAAAGCTTCCCAGAGCAAAGTACAAAAATACACCTCCATGGCTTCCATCCACACACTCTACAGAAACTTTCCTCTAACCCCAAGCGCACAGAGGAAAGAAAAGAAAGCCCAACCCTATTAAAGCGATGCAAAGGACTGCTGCTTCGATCAACGAGCTTTTCTTCAACGCAAATCCTTCCATTGCACAGGGAAGCCGTATATGTGTGGGTTTATGTTTTTATGCGTAGACGCGGCTTGTGCTTATATGGAGGAGAACGAGAGGAAAACAAAAACAGCAGCGCACGAGCTTTTCGAGAGGCTCTTTGGGCTAACGGCTCAAGTTTCCGAGTGTATAGGCAACGGGCCTTTGAAATTCTTTGCTGATTCCGATATTGAATTAGTCGCGGTGGCCTGAATACCAAACTTGCTGCGATTGGATGATATCGAACGGGAAACATGTGTCTGATTGAGAGGGAAGCTTGTATTTCTTTTTAATTTATATTCCGATATGTAAATAATAAAATTGTTCATCCCTCTGGAAGATTAATATAAAATCAAGTCGATCGAATATTATAATTACGAGAAGATAATCCAGTATTACAAAGTTTTGATCGCGAAACTTATGATAACTTTTTCGAGCTGAAGCAATATTGATATAAGTAGATATCATTCGATTGTTCCACGAAATGAAATTCCTTCCAAGCCATCAGCTGCCAATTCCTAAACAAAATCTGCCAATACACACACACACCAAACTCATACCAAACTCCGAAATTTCCCCTATATTGCTCTCTCTGTCTGTCTCTCCCGCACACATTGCCGAGGGAGGGTATTACGGCAGCTCATCCGCATTTTCGAATCCGAAATCGAGTGAGGTCATCACAAAGTTTGCCTCGCGACCACATCGCTATTTGCAAAGCCCGTTATTCCCTCGGTTATGCTCTTTGAAAATCGATCGAGCCGCACTGAGCGGAGTGAAACTTTTTTCATCCTCATTATTTTCGTCCGCGAGTAAACTGGCCGTGTAATATCAGACTTTTTTTGCGCTAGCATCAAGAACTTTGCGTGCACAGTAGTAGTGTTTGGAGGAGGAAATGGCAGGGCTCCAAGTTTATTTTTTTGGAAGGGTGAGGGAGATGCTGTATTATAATCTGGAAGCGTTTATTCCTCTCGGTGTGGATTTAAATTCGCGAGAAAAATTCTCTCTTTGTGACCTGGAAACGAAGAACGACATGACAGTGCAGTTTATCGGGATAAATTTTGATATATCAGTTTTTGTCAGTTATCGGTAAAGTACTCGAGTAATTATCACTGATAATGAGATAAGTGGAGCTCGGTCGGATCAAATATTATTTTTAATGTTGAAAAATTTTCGATTGGATTTGAACGAATGATAGTTGGTAAATGTTATCTAATCAGCATTAATGTCTGTCAGAGACAAAGAATTTGGCAGAGTTTGCGATAATATTATTACAATTATTCGGTTACTTCAAAAATTAGAATCCGATGTCATCATCAACGTGGTTACGGATAATCCTTATTATTTTGAGAGACTACTTATCAAAGAAAATTAAATACACGAAGCTGATAAATATTTGTTAAAGTCTTTTTTCTAGCAAATATTTTTTAAATAATAAATGAACCGCATAATTAAACTGGTTTGCTATAGTAATGAAAATCCATTATAGTTTTTAATAAACACCTTAACCATTAACTAGATTCTGTAATGTATGAACCAGTTAAACACATAATATCATAAAATGTCTATAAAAATGATCGATTAAAAACCCTTTTAAAACGACAGTGCAGAATAAATTAAAGTCTAAATAACTTAGCTCACAATCAGTACTATCAACGATAAATCCATTCTGAAACTCATCTAATGCCACGTAAAATGGGAATAACAATATTACCTGATATCACAGTATATATACATTCTATTTTCGAACAAACATCAGAACTACATAGCAATTGTTCTGCTATTCAAATCGCATTTGACAAAGTTTCAAAACAGTCCAAAACATCCATACAACACATCCTCCCTCCCGAGCATAATACGCGTTCGTTCATTCAACACAGCAGTAGTATATACGTATAGCATAGTCCGGTCGCGGAGATCGAATGCATCCAAAGCTCGCGCGACCGATTCACGGAAATCGCACAGCGCGGTTTCGTGGCCAGTGCGGATATTCCTTCCTTCCTTTCGCTCCGCCCGGATTAGTGCCGGGAATTTAGCGACTATTTGCTGATTTCTGAAGTGCTTGCAGCCGAGTTCGATTAATCCCTCCCGCCTCAGTGTGTTCCTAAACTTCTGGGATGATGAAAATGCAGAAGCTATCTCCTAAAGTAGTAACTCCTGTGACCCAGCGTTGAATAGATAAAACTATATCCAAATGGGCCTATTGATGCTTTATACCAGATCGTATTGATCCTGATGAAGATCAATAAAACTAGATCCTCGACAGGTATGGCGAGAACAGGCTTGTGATTCCAGAGGCATCATATAGTGTTGGGCTTTATTAGGCGTCTCTGGAATGCCTTACGAAATTCCATGCTTTTCCTCACTTTTTCAGAGGACTGATTTAACCACGGCTTCTCTGTGTATATCTGAGAGACTAATAAGAGCAACGCGCGCTTGATCCTATATCACAATATCTACGAGTGATGTGTGATGGTGCAATTTTAACAAGATTGTATGCGAATATTTCTTTAATTATGATGTAACTATATCGGAGACATGCTTCCTTATGAATGAATGATTTTATTAGAATGATGAGTGTGGCTGAAGGTTTTTGCTGTGATGATCACAGTATAACTAACCAGCATTTTGTTTGTATTTCTTGTTGTTAATCCGGACCTGCGAACAAGGAACTTCGTTTTGCTCTGCAGGATTTGCGACGTTATAGTGTCTTATTGTGTAAATAATATCTACTCCGCATATCGGTTTGCAAATGTTTATATGTAACTCTGAAATAACCCAATAAATACACACACACACACACACGCACACACACACACACGCACACACACACACACACAC